>JAODUG010051108.1:0-15590 GCA_027564795.1 Aphredoderus sayanus
TATGAACAGATATTATCAGCAAACTTCACAACATAGCACTGCCTGCCTTTTACCAGAGAGGTTTTCTACTCAGCCTTAATAATGCACAACACATGTGTCAACTGATATTGTCACAGTCACACCTATCTCTACCATACAGCAGATATCACATTCCCCTCAGTTTATGTTTCCTTCTTTTACACCTGCACATATTGTAGTTGATTACCACTCACCTTGTTCATGTCATGCCCCATCATTTGTTTATTGTATGCATTAGCTTTGTTTATATATTATATACCCTCATAACCTTCTCTCTCTTGCAAAGTCTGTTTGTGGGTGACAAATAGAAGTGTAATGAGGGCTGCTTCCTGTTTCCTGTGTTGGCTGAGGTCCAGTATCGCATGCATTCTAAGTATCCTGTGTATTTGTTAAAATTAGTTTCCTAAGCCCTGTCTGTTCCGTAAAGCTAGTTTACTAAATTAAACGGGCGTCTTTCAATTAGTCTGACTCAGAGTCATCTGATTCAGTTCCATAAAGCAACCTCAGCATACTGTAGTTCAAGCAAACTAACATGAGTTGTTGCTTAACCACAGTTCCTGTAACAATGACTAGACAGAAAAGCAATGGCTTTACATCTGACTTCTGGTGTGTTGCCATATTTTACCACTATCACACAAAAGATAACAGTATTTAGACAATCTACATTTGGATTAGTGAGATTGTGTGAACTTGAATTGACCTTTAGTTTCACTCAAGTCATGTTTTGGATTTTAATCCTGTTTCCTGTTCATGATCATAAATGTACAAGTGGTATTACTTGACCAGCATTACTGTCTGGCGAGTACAGTATGCACCATCTGCAGTGCCATCTACAGTGCCCCTGTGAAAGTGCAGACTTGACATCCTGACAGGATGTGCTAGAGGCATACATTGAGAAATCACTGGTGGAGGTTCCGAGAACAGGATAACCCCGTCTTAGGTTGTCCAGCTTCCTTGTCGGCCAAATGACACAGCCATGATCTTGTAACGCTCTTCCTCCACCACCTCTGCTACCAACTCTCCTTTCTCTCTTTCTGCTCAGCTTTAGACCAACAATGTACATGGCACCCCTACCCCTACCCTTGCTGCCTGGACCCTGCCAACGAGTTATTATTGCTGCAGTGTAAGAACCGCTCCAACTCAGCTTGGCTTTGCATAGCTCCACGGCATAGCTGATCAGATGTTCTGTAACTGATTCATAAGCTTTGGTGAGGTCGAGCCAGGTGACATGCAGTTCTTCAACATTTAGCAGGGTGATGCTCTTAAATTGGCCAAACTCTTTTCCTTGATGTTGAACATTCCTACTGCTCTTTGCCACTCAGATGGCAATATATTGCTTTTTCTAAGCAGTTCTCATTTGGTACCATAGGAGTTCTATCGGGACGTTCTTATAGAGCTTGTAGGGTATTCCATTGGGGCCTATGATGAAGACAATGTCTTTTCCAAGATGTGCCTAAATTCACAGAGTTTGAGGAGCATGGTGTTGAACTTGGATGGATGTTGGCGGGGTAGACTGAGGCATGTACACGGACCGTGGGATATTCCTTGCTATACTGCCTTCTAATGTGCAGTTCCACTTTGCAGCGAAAGCTCTTATTAGTTGTTTTTTTAAATAACAAATGCTTTGTGGGTGGCCCATGAAGCATTTGTTTTGGTCTGATATGCAGGTGCACTTACTGTGACATCTAGTGGATAAAAATCATATAGAAACACTTTACAGTATGGAGCCACTATAACCACAATACACTTAGGTGCAAATTAAGAACATTTGAGAAATAGATAAGACAATTCATAAGCTATCGCGTTTAATATTATGTCAGGTTTAATGCAAACACATTTTCAGTTAGAAAATTATGTCTATTGCGGCCTTGATAGGTTGCTTTTTACTTCATACTTCCCTTTATGTGTGAAAGCAGATATTCTAAACTAGTACATGTTATTTTAGACTACTCTTTGTATACCATCTAACAATCATCTACAACTCCTTTTTGTTATTCACAAAAAGGTGGATGTTACACCCAACACAACACATAAGTCTCTGAGCTTGTATACCCCATGGGAAACATGAAACAGACTGGCCAAAGCCAGTCTGTTTCATCCAGTCCATCCAGTCCCATCCAGTCCCATGGAAATCAACAATGATGAATAATTCCTTTATACTCCAGGACACATTAGTCTTTCTGTTTATTACACTCAGTTAATTTGTTAAGTTGTTTTTAATATCTGTCTTCAAGGGACATCTACTGTACTTCTTGGAACTATAAAAACATTTCTTGGTGAGTAAAATGTTGGATGATGATTGATTTTAAAACATTTATTTTGCATGTTTGTGATCAAACAAGATGTTTTCTCTCTCTTAAGGTTCATTTGACAACGAATCATGTTGTTATATCAGGTATTTTAAATTCCAAATTCCTAAAATTACTTTGGTTGCTAATAGCTTTTATACAAAAGATGATTTATATCTGAAACCCAATATGTGCAGTTTTTCTCAAATCTTATTTTATTTTAGAGCTTTGTGCTTTGGTGTCTCCTAATCTCAGGTAAGGGAATCAGTGACAAATCTTGTGTTTTTATTTAACCTATAAAGATAAAACAGCATACAACAAAGTAATATAATATTTTATTTTAACAATTTTATTTATTTATTTTTATTTATTAATTATTTATTTTTCATTCAGAACTTGTGCCATGTCACACTTCTTTTGACAGTAAGTCCTATTCTTGGTCACAATATTATATTTTGTTAAAGGACAATCAATCTGGGATAAAATGATTAGGTCTACCTCCTTGAAGGAGGCAAAACTCAGTACTTAAATATTATAATACCAGTAGAGTACTTAGACCAAAACGTTTTTTTGTCCTTTCATTCAGCTTGTAAGTCAGCTTGGTTTGACGATGGAGATGTGTCCATTGATGGGGACACAGAACTCCTTACTGAACTACAAAGAAATCACTGGGGCCAGATTTGTTCCAACCCACTGGCAATGGAGGCACAGACGATCTCTGGGATCCAGATACAGTACACTAGGAACTCTTTCCACATGTAAATACAATATTAGTTGACAATGTATTTAAATGTAATATATACCTTTGTGCTGAAAGA
Organism: Aphredoderus sayanus; assembly: GCA_027564795.1. Taxonomy (NCBI): domain Eukaryota; kingdom Metazoa; phylum Chordata; class Actinopteri; order Percopsiformes; family Aphredoderidae; genus Aphredoderus; species Aphredoderus sayanus. The sequence continues at coordinate 3,125 of JAODUG010051108.1, forward strand.
AAAGGAAAATCTGTTTTAAGCTTTTGTATTAGATTTTTAGTTGAACAATGAATATTAAGCAAGACAAACTATTGTATGTGTAAGATTAGGATGGGGTATGTCTGTCTTGCAGGTTCAATGCCTCCAAGGGCTTAATGTGCCTCAACTCTGAACAGAAGTGGAGGAAATGTGATGATTATAAAGTCAAGTTCACCTGCTCTGGACAGTTCTGCTCAGGTTGGTCTCGGTGTGGTCACAAATGATTATTTTGACCCTTAAATTGACTATGAATATCCACATGTGAAAACCACATGCTTCTTTTCTAAGAGCTGCTCAATCACAAGAGTTTACTATAGGAAGTACTACTGTAGGTACTCATTTTCACCGACAAGATCCCTTTGTGTGCTTGTTGACTCTGACAGAGTGCAGGACTCGTTGGATTGATGGTGATGACCCTACTGGAAATGGAGATTATGAGGTCCTTAGTAATCTTCTTAACATGTACCCAAATGACATCTGTTCTCAGCCAATAGCCATCGAGGCACAGACCACCTCTGGAATCCCAGCCTCCAATACCTCTGATAAACTACTGATGTAAGATTACTATAGTGAATGAATTAGGATTTAAAAGTGGGTGAGTGAGGATAGACACGATTAAACTTTATAACTGCTTCTCTTTTGATTTCTGCAGATACGATGCCACCAATGGCTTTGCCTGTGTAAATTCAGAGCAGTGGGGCAAACAATGCGAAGATTACAAAGTCCGGTTCACTTGTCCTTCCGAGTTTTGTCAAGGTGTGACGGTGTGTAACCAATTTGTCCATGTTGTCATTTTCCATCCCATATTTTGTAATTGGCAAACCTTTAGCAAAATCCAAGAAACTCAGCTGCACGTGCATTAAAACAGAAAACACCCTAATTGTTGTATTTTTGACTTCATACTTGCCATGTTGCAAAGGAGTGTCGCACAAGATGGCTGAGCAGTGATGACCCATCCAGTGGGGGCGACGTGGAGTCAATAACCCATCTCCACAACACCTTCCCTGGTCAAGTCTGCAGAAACCCAATCAGCATTGTAGCCCAGACCACATCTGGGATATCTGCCAAAGACACGGGGGACACTTACTTCTCGTAAAACACAATTTTGATAATCCACTATGCAGGTTAATAATTAGACCCACTAATGCTGATCTTTGAAAAAATGCTTTCTTTTTATATTGCAGCTATGATGTTAAATTTGGCTTTGTGTGTATCAACAAAGCACAAAAGACTGGAACGTGTAAAGACTACCAAGTGTTGCTGACCTGCCGCTCAGACTTCTGTCAAGGTAATTTGTTACAGTAGTTTTATTTTGTATTATTATACTTTCATGCTGCATGGTTTCTTGGTTTATTATAAATAATGTAGCCTTGTGTGCATATTACCTTCCCCTATCTTTTTACTTTACTTTACGTTTCATATTTATTTATTGTTTATAATTTGAATCAATCCAATTGAAAATCTAATTAGTCTTTTGTTGTTAAAAATTGGACAAGGCCTGTTTTTAAAGTACCAAAACAACAACTATGACTTCTGTATATGCTGATATTTGGGAGGTTTATGAATATGAGCTCTGAATCATAAGAGTGCTGCTTCATCTTGTGTCAGGCTGCAGGACTCGCTGGTTCAATTTAGACAGCCCTTCTGGGCGGGGCGACTATGAGACTCTACTCCAGCTGCAGATGCAATATCCCAGTCAGGTCTGCCCCCAGCCTTCAGCTATCGAAGCCATGACTGTATCTGGCACACCAGCACTGCATACCAATGACATACTCCAAGTGTAAGCCTCCAATTTGCTTTTATAATACTTAATTAATACTTATTTTACTGCAGTTAAACAGTGAACAGAGGACCTACAGTAGACCTCTGTGTGACATAAAATGTAAATGCTTACATAAAATCTTTCAAGTCAATCGCTACACATTTAGCCTAAGTGTCAGTTTAACTTCGGCGTGAGAATAAGTCTGGCAAGCAACCCTTTCAATTCTGTCTTGTATATTTAACGTGTGACCAATCATCATCGTACTGGTAGCTAAGGCCGTGGTTTACAGTAGATGTGACGACATAGAAAGTGACTCCAAATCAACAATGACGGTTCCTAGACAGATGGTTAGTTCAATCACCTGCCAAGTATTTTTTGAAAGCGCCTGCCCTTTTAAAACATTTGGAGGCAACCATCTGGTGTGTCAGGTTACTACACACATACAGTGCAACGCATAGTAAATACTGTACCTCATAAGGGCTCTTGGAGTAGTTATTGGAATACTGGGAGAAATTGGGGTTAGACATCTTGCCCAAGGAGGCTTGCAGGTAGTCCAGCAACTCCGCGGATCAAACCCACAACCTTCCAGTCGGTAGTCAAACACCCAGACCACTAGCCATCCTACACCCCAATACAGTTAGCTGCCCTATATGTTGTATAGAGGCTGCAAGAGATTGTTCACTGACACTTTAGCAAGAGATTGTTCATTGGCTGACACAGTCTCCAGAGATTCAACACTAATCCCCCAAAGCTCTCTTAATCCTTTGATTAAGTCTCTTTATAAGCACTATGATTTGTTGGTCATGTCCAACTAGCTATACTAGTTGGATGTTACACCTTAATGTCATTTTCTCACATTAGGTCCTCATTTGTTCTGGTGTTGCCCTAACTCTTTCCTCTGCATTTAAAACTCCTTAAACACTTATTAACATTGCGTCTCCATAATAGCTAATTTGGAAATATATATGTGAAAAGCCATATCCATTGCTATAAAGGCCTCATATGATTCAATAGGCTTAAGAGTACACGAATGACACCATAATATACCTTTAAATTTGAAATGTTTCATGATTTCAGGTATGATGCTACATATGGATTTGCCTGTGTCAACGCTGATCAGCCTGGTGGAAAACAATGTAATGATTATAAGATCCGCCTCACCTGTCCACTGACTTTCTGTTCAAATAATACATTTGGGTAAAATATCTCATAGCATAGGCCGTACATATTGTAAAGTTTATTAAATATGGAGTCAGTGACTCTAACAATAAATGTTGTCAAATTCAGAGAATATCCTTACAATCTGCAAACTGCTTTCTTTGTGTGCACTGAAAACAAATCTGGTGGTGCTACACAGCACTGCCTCTGTAAATGGGAACAAAGTGCTGCAGACCGCAGCAAACACAACACTATCCTAGCCCTAGCCTTGGAAATGCATATCCAATGTGTGGGGGCAACATTTCTGAGGGAGCACCATGCCATTAAAAAAATTGCATGTTTTCAATTATGTTTAAATATGAAATGTGTGTTTGGAATCTTATAATTAATTGAAATACTATGTTGTACTGTGTATATAATTGCTAAATAAACTAGCCTAACAGGTTGATTTGAGACTAACTCTTGGGCAGGGAATTTCACGCAGCATATGTCTAGATGGATACTATCTGAACAGTTCAATTGAATTCAAGGCCATAGCCATGGAGTCAACATTGAATCCCTATAGTAAAACTATTTTCAGTAAAGGTTTTACCTCCCATTCTCTGAATGCACACCTAAGGTATTCAGAGAATCCACTACAATAACATATTAATGACGACATTAATGACAATGACAAATCTGGTCAGAATTGGACAAGACATTTTAACCTTGAGAGATATCAACAATTGAAGATATGTGTAGCCTATTTGGTTTAGCAATATTCGTATTCCATATAAAATGTATGTTGTAAAAATTCGCCAACATTCACATTAAAAAATAAACTAGATTACGGCTGCGTCATATCCGGTGGAATTTTCCAGTGGATTTTATCCTTAGGCTTTAAAACGGAACGCGCTGAAACAGAAACTGACATCATCTTGACAGGTGAACTGCGATGCTCTAAGGAAACAGACACTAACCATACGACGAAGTAGACCTCTGAAATAGCCAGAAGATACGTGCAGTATAAGATATACGTTGATACGGTAGACTACACTGAAAAATAATTCTGTAGATTCTAGGCTATATGCTACGTTTTGAAGTCGTTTCAGGTAAGATCAAATTTAGATATATTCTTGGACCGCATCATATTTCACAAATGTGCATTTTTCTTTTTGTCCTGTTGTCATAATATGAAATACATTGAATCAATTGCACTGGTTGTGACGCAGTTGTTTTTCAGAGACATTTAGGCCTTTTATTAATTTGTTACACATATTTCACCTGTATAGAATTGTATTAATCATTATATTTTGAAAGAATAATGTAATGCGACATTGCAATTATACCAAGATTGCATTTTTGCTTTGGAAAGTCGCTGCGCCACAAGGGGCCCTGCTTCTAAACGCGCCGGTTGCACTGATGTACAGCAGCCTACAATAAATTATATTAAAAAAAGGTTTATTTAAAGAATAGTGGCGCTGTGACACCAATGGATTGTTGGACTATGGAGTTAAAGTGTTTTTATTGTAGCGGCATTAAGTTATAGACTACAACATTTGATTATTAACACGTCATTAACTAAGCATGCCTTATTTAGATGTGTTTTGTTTCAAGGTACAAGGCTTTAATCCAATTCAGTGCAGCCCTACTTCTGAACCAATAGAGCAAGCAAGGGTTCATTGTCTGATCTCATTGGTAAATTATTTATAGGTTTGGCCAATGTCATTAAAGCCTACGCAGTAAAGTGAGATTTCCAAATACCTATTTATTTGATTACTTATTGAGCTATGAAATACTTTTATTGTATGCATTGCAAGTTGTTTGTGTGTTTTTTGTTGTTGTTTTGTTTACCCTGTCAATTCTATTTTTTAGCTGCTGTGTTGTGATAAGACCCTCCAGAGAATCATGATCCTGTTAACACCCTCTTCTGGTAGGGGTTTGTTAGTTGTTTCTTTTTAGCAAACAATGTAATTAATACTTGTAACACTCATTCCTATACTGATTTCTTATTTAGACAATATAACAGCTTTCTGTACAATGTAGCATCTCCCCCCCCCCCCCTCGCTCTTGCTCTCTCTCTCTCTCTCTCTCTCTCATATTTCCTTACATTTACTAATTCCTGTATGGATGCTGTCATATTGAACATTTTCTATGACCCCATTAATATTGAGATATATCTTTATTTGACATGATTTTAGTTATGATTCTCCATCATAACTGTACAATTAAGCTAAAGTATATATGGTTTAATCTTTACAAGATGTTAAATTCCCCTTTTGTTGTCCATGTTTTTATAGTCTTCTACAGTATGTTACCAGGTAACAGCCTAGTTACATAACACATTTTCCCACAGTGCCTTGCACTCTTAGGCTGCAGTCCAGAAACCTGCTTGAAGAAATCAGAGTGTCGGACTCTTTTGGTGATGAGGCAGTGTTTAATTTTTGTGGTTATCTTGTTGTTGTTAACCGTGGACGACTTTCTTCCACAATTTATAGAGGTGCATTATTGGCCCTTCTATGATATATACGTTGTGGTGACAGGAGTCAATTGATATTATAGAAAAAAAGAAACCTTGGCATTAGATTAAATATAATCATTTTTAGTACACGGTTATGTTTTCTAAAATAAATCGTTGGAATCAACTCAAATGCCAGGTTGTAATTGTAAAAGTAAAAAGCATGCTATCAAGTAAAAGTCTAAGTTATTGCTTTCTGCTGTGTCTCATACACTGTTTTCTTTCAGATGAAGAGTCTCTTGAAATCCCCTGGCTTTGGAATCACAGGAAGTTCAGGGTGAAATGCATAATAGTAGGAACATGACTTTAACCCTTTTCACAAATAGAAGGCTCAGCTTTTGAAGGGTTGCACCTCTGAAATTTAGAGTATTTTATTGTATACTGTACATTCTCATGGACAGTTCTGAAGAGTCTGAAGTAGAAGAATAAAAACACTTTCCACTGGAAATCCTAAACTCACAAAGGAGGCAGAGAAGAATAAATGATTGCTTTATCTTCATTGAAATCCATTACATCTTTATAGGAGCAGAAACAGTTCTTGGGACCACTGTCATCTTTTATGATTGGTTCTATTGATGAATTTTGCTGACCGTATTTGCAGCACAGATCTGCCCAACTTCAAACCGAGAAGTAGTCTAATTAGCCAAACTAAAGCATGTAAGCAAAATTAAGTATGATCATGAGACCAAAATAGGGAGCTTTTTTATTTTAATTTTATTTTTTTGGCAGCAACGGTTATCAGCATAACACAGACAAATACTAACTGCTGTACCTGCTCGTCTCAGATTTCTTTCAGCGTGCTAGCAAGCTCTTTCTTAGTGAGACGGCCACGGGACTTAGGCTCAAGGAGTTTGCACGTCAAAATGCTGCCAACGCTCTCTCGGTAGCTAACCTGGTCATGGGCATGGCTTCTATTCTCAGCAGTCTGAACGGGTGAGTGGAATATAAACAATGTTGCGCTTCAGTGTTCTACACATCAACAGTACAAGCATGGTCAATCAAATGAATAAAGCTAAACTAATTCCAACATTTCAATGTAAATCCATTCTCCCTCTGGGTTTATATTGAATTTACTGTAAGTTGGCAGCGGTGGCAGCACAAATGCCTTGGTATTACTATATCAACCGTTCTTATAGTACATCAATGGTATCAATCACAGCAGTAACTAAGTTAGTTTCAAACTTTCAAATTAAATTCTAATTAATATTTCCATTCTGTTGTTTCCAGGCACCACTATTTAGCGTGCTGGTTGGTTCTGATAGGCTACCTGCTAGACTTTGCTGATGGAGCAGTTGCCAGGCGACTGGGTGCCTGCTCAGCCCTGGGTAAGGAGAGTTGTTTTTCCTTGCATGTTTGAACTGAGATGAAAAGTGTGTGTTGTGTGCCTTGGCCACAAGGTGGCAGAGCAAGGATTTGTCCCTGTCACACATGCATTATACAATTATGTCTGCTTGTATAAAAACAAAATGGTGGCGTGACCTTGACTACGATTGTGCAAAATACACCTTTAGTTAGTTATTTATAGTTAAAGTTTTTCAACTTTAAATAATGTGTAGTGACCCATGTCAGTATGAGTCAGCTATAATCGATGAAGTCGCACCCTCAACAAATGTCTAAACCACCACTGGCAACATTGGTGAAACATTGCAGCATAGAAAATATATATACATTATATCAAAGTACACTTTAATTTAAACATAGCCACCCATTAGTGCCACATTTTCCTCAGCAGACCATCCATGCTTCACTCACAATGCAGCATTAGCCATATACAGTAGTACATTACAGGGGGCTTTGTGTCTGACAGTGTTTTTCTGCATGACTCTTCAGGTGGGTGTTGTTGTGTTATTTTCCCCCCCTCAATCGAACAATCACTTTGTGATTAAACAGCCTAATACCATGGGCTCATGGCTCAATTGTCTGTTTTATCCTGCTGCGTTGGGTGCTCTGCATGTCTGACATTACTCAAATAGTTAACCCTGGCCTGTGCCATTCTGTGTAGTTCATCCGAGATCTACTGTGAAAACATACCTCGTGCTATTGATGGGATAATGACACCATGGCATTTGGGAATGCTGTTTACTGAATGTAGAGCTCATAGGCCAACAGTGGAGTTTCCACTGCGCCCTCCACACACACACGCACGTGTGCGTGCGCGCACACACACACACACACACACAGACACCCTCCCCTTTTTTCCGCCCCTTTTTGTAGTTTGCCCACTTCTGCTGGCTTGCTATTGTTGTACCTTGGCAGCCTGTTATGGGGCTATCCAAACAACCAAACATGGTGTGTTGCATGATTGGTTGTTAGAGGTCCTACTGGGCTTATGGCATTATAGTTGCTGAAGCAATTGTTAAAACCATACCCGTTCTCCTCTATTAGTTAGGCCCGGTCTGACCATCGTATGGCGCCACATCGCCGTGACAGCGTTCAGCTGCCGCCGGCTGGCCCGATTGCAGATCATAAAAGAAATTAAACTGAAACCTAAAAATTATTTTGCCACCCGCCGTTTCGGCCCTGAATGGACCGGCGGGTCGGGATATCTCCCGAACCTTTTGATGATCATTCCGTCCCTGTTCAGAGCCAGTGAGCAACGGACTTTAAAAAAATATGAAGTGCGTTAACGCGCGATATAATAATTTTCGGCGTTAATTCATTAACGTGCCCAGCTCTTTTTTATATATATATATATATATAAAAAAACACTTTATAAGATGGTTATTGTAACTTAATTCCGCTTTATGCCATTTGAATGCCAGTTTATTTTAAATATGACTATATTCATGTATTAAAAAAAGCAACTTTTAACCAGGTGCCAAACTGGATGACTTTGCTGATTTCACTACATTTGGGATTGCGACGTCGTTGCTGCTGAGAACACCTGACATTATGGACAACATACTGTGCATGTGTTATGTATTGTCCGTCTTCGTCCGCCTCTGCTTTTTCTCTACTGGTAAGAATGTAGTTTAAATGTTCCTACTACTTTTAATGTTTTAAGTGATACTGTCTGTTCTCTTATAAATTGCTGTGTCCCATGTAGGCTGCCGTACTGTGAGCAGTGTATTTTCAATGTCTTTTTTTCCTCCACAGGGATACCATTTGTGTACCGCGGCTTGCCCTGCATCTACTCCTCAGCCATTCTGGTCTGCATTTCTCTGCTCTCAGGCGGTAACATGGTTGCACTGCGGGTCACTGCAGTGGCCATGATCCTCTTTATGATCAGCCAGAGCTTCTACCCCCATGACAGGGTGCTTGAGTCCCAGGCCTGGAAGAAGGCTGTTTATGCTGGAGGTAAAAGTGAATGATCACAGTTTACATTTTCTTTTTGTATTAAAAGTTGAAGTTGAGATTTATAGCATGGTTATAATCCTTCATTATTGTATGTGAGGGATATGGAACCCTAACCTGATGCACTAGATGGTTGTTACATGCACAGGACATAGTTCTATGCACACAACTATCTGGGGAGCCGTACATCGACACTGTTTCAAAGGGGCAGGCGCTTTCAAAAAAGACTCGTCAGGTGATTGGACGAACCTGTCAACCAGCGGAGCCAGTTCAATTAGTCGCAAGAAGAGTGAAAACATGTTCCATTTATAAAAACATTTAGTGCTGTTGTTTTCTCTTCTAATTCATTCTGATAAAACTGATGCTATTGTAGTACTACAGTATGTTAATCTCTTTAGGAACCGCCATTGCAGTTTTTTGAGACTTGGACATTCGCTGCCTGTCCACCTAAACCACGCCTGTAGCAATCAGTCTGACGCTGATTGGTCACAAGTTTGATACACCGGACAGAATTGAAAGGATTGCTTGCCTCTCCAGACTGATTCTTGCGGCGAATTCAAACTGAAGCTCATGAGACCATTCTGATCTCGTGAGGCTAATGGAACACCACATACTGTGATAAATCTGGCCCTAGTGGTAGACCAGGGTACTGCATACATTCCAGTTGTGTTAATGCGACTTCCATACCATACTGTAGCTCTCAACACAACAGCAACTGCCCATTTTCTCCAGAATGTTTCAATGTGGTGGTCTAAGTCAGACACCACTAGACTAGTTAACAGTGGTTCCCACTTGTAAACGAGCCTCTGTTATTGTTACAGGAGTCATCATGGTGTTCTGCTCTTCATTCCCCTCTGCATGTGTGTACTACCTGCTGTGGTCTGTGTCATACATTCTGTTCCCAACATCCCTCTGGAGCTACAAAGTGTAGAGGCGGATCATGACCTCATCCCAAACTCCTAATAGGCTCGCCAGAGGCCCGTCCGGATGATGTGAGGCTTCCAGACCGCTCCCCTCCTAACTGCTATGGAGGGCTCAAGCACAACATCCACCTTGCAGTATTTAACATATATTTTTGACGTGACAACTGTGAGAGAAATTTGGATTGAACAATGCTAATTTTGGTAAGGATTAACACTACATTCTGACTTGATTTGTATACTACTTTTCATTTTTGGTCTTTCTTGTTGAGTCAGGGGGTTAAGTGGTTTGTGGCTTTTTGGCTGCAGTCTTCAGAAGGTTCAGTTTGTTGTCTGTGTGTAGTCTCTAGAACATCTGGTAAACTCATCTACATTGTTTTATTACAGTACTTCAAATTTGAAAAACAAATGTATCTGTATCTGTCGAACAGTCAGGTGGGAACATTATGAATCTATATTTATTAATTATATGTAAGTTACAGTACATGTTATAGATATCTGTATTTATAACATATACTTGTATAATTTCAATATATTGGTTTTAAATAATTTTAGGATATTAAGGATATATTCGTTTTGCATTTTTTGCAGAGATGAATATCTTTTTCAGTATGGCATCATGGACCATACAATCTTTAGCGACTTCATATTTATATTTGACAGTCCACAATTTTATGGTTAATTCATGAATTTATTCATGCAGCCATTTTTACCACTTCATGAACTCTGTTATTGACCTCAGCATGTGCTTATACTGTATGAGCTTTTGTGTGTTAAACCCAAAATCTTTTTCTTTTCGATAAAATAAAAAACCAGCAATAAAAGGGATGTTATAATTAGTCCACATATTTATGACCCGTTGCATGAATTAAACTTTTATTTTAAATTTGATTGACCAAATCAAAAGTGAATTGCCCCTATTATTGATTTGTATACACAAGCAGTTTTCTTTTCTTTATATTTTACAGTTCCCAACATGTTAAAATGTTTGTCCATATTTTTTTTATTTCTTTTTTCATTGGGTATATTTACATGTTTGCCTCTGTTTTAAGAGGCACAATTTAACTTTCTAACATTACAAATATTAAATCTGATAGACATCAGTTTGTTTTATACCAGTCCTTTTAATAAAAGCACCATTTTGTCATGACTGGCATGTAAAATGGTGTTTGGACACAAGGCTGTACAATGCAAGTGACAACTGGTAACAGCCCTTAATTAGCGCCAGAGTCCCAAAGTTTTGCACACAGTATTCAATTCAGTCTACTATTGAAACTATACAGCAAAACAAGGCTTAAAAAACTGGCATAGCTACATCAAGTTTAACAGCACTTCCATTGATCATTTTAGAATTATAAAAGAAATCTCTGAAAAATTTAAAGTAGTTTCAAAAATGTCTACTTTAATAAAATGTCATTGTGATTATGTTTTATTGTTTGGGTGCTCTGGCTTTCAAACTTCAAAGTCACGTCAGTCAAGTATGGATGCATGGCAAGAGCAATATAAACAATATAGACTTTCCTTTAAACAGAAACTGTTGTCATGATGTTCAATTCTGTAAATGTTTGACAATAAAAACAATGAAATGCTTTGCTTTTATTATGTCAACACAGCTATCGGAATGCTTTTGTCAAACCGTACAGGGGTGGATTATTCCAGCTGTTTTGTTGTACTTAGAGACGTCAATGACCTCAGAGCTATTAAGGGCATTAGTATCAGCTAGGTATAAGTATGACTCTAACAGCTTGATGATGATAGAGAAAGTGGGCCGATCCTTGAAACTCCACATCCAGCAGTACTTCATCAAGTCATACCTAATAGGCAAGAGCAGAAATGTAAGTGTTGCAATGGTGTTTTTTTCTTTTTAGCAAACATTTAAATGTAAACAATCAACTCACAGGGGTCCTCCACACTGGGGTGGTCTTGTCATTCTGTAGGATCGCTGTAGTTGTGGAAGCACAGCCATTGTGTCCAGCTCAGGATACGGAGGTGAGCCTGATAACAACATATAATAAAAAAACAGAAATACCAAACCATATTGCAAATTGAAAATAAAATGTAAACAATTTTAGATTTTACTTTAAACCAATGTGACTTACTGTACAAGTAGTACAGTACATGTGTCAATAGTACAGGCCATACACCAGCAATTGTAAGCAAACCACATTCTATTAGAATAGCTACAGCATCTTGTCATAATGGGTATCAATAAATTGTCAAACAAAATGCCCAGTGGCCTAAATAATAAAGTGGCTAATCATAAGAGCAGAAAATGGTTTGTTTTTAGAGCAACATAAATAAAAAGGGCAGTCAGAAAGACTCTTGAGATAGTGAGTGCAATGAGGTGGTCAGTAGTCAGGGTACCAAAGTGGATTATTGAGCCATGTTGGATCAACAATAATTTATCATTTCAGCAACAGATGTATAAATGACAATGTTAGTAATAGTAACCACTGTAGCTAAGCATGCAATGCTATCTAAATTACTGTTGGCATACATACCCAAGGTGATCAATTCATACAGTAGGATTCCAAATGACCATCTAAGCAAAATGAATACAGTGAGTCAATAACCTGGATGAATACTGTATGTACATAATAAGCCTTTACGATATTTTGGCCATAATGTTTCACTAACATGTCACTTCTGTGTGTAACAGGCTGCTTCATAATCTTCTCTGGCGCCTGCCATTTAAGAGGCACTTCCACTGCCCTCCACCATTTCTCCCGGCCATTCTGATGCCACATCACCATGGAGCAGCCTGTGTTCCGTCATCAGATAGTCCTGAGGGTATAGAAATATTGTTTTAGGTATTAG
>JAODUG010051119.1:0-15590 GCA_027564795.1 Aphredoderus sayanus
TTGTGGCAGATAGAGGGCGCTAAACCTAATTCTACAGCTTACACAGACATATGATGTGCCCTGCTGGCACAACAAGGGGTGTGTTTGAAACCCGAGGACAACAGGAGGGTTAAAAAGCACGAAAAAACAGCACAAATACATAAATAAATAATTCAGAAATAATAATACACACAGCAATGCCAATTAAAAAACAAATAAAATCATACACAATCAGATGGCGCCATCGGGTGGCCAAATACTTTATTTTTAAGGACATCACGAGGGTTAATAAATACTAATTAAAAATACTACTAATAAAAATGATATATTATTGAAATATATGTGATATTTTATATGATATATATACACACACACACACATATCTATATATATATATATATATACTGTATATAAAGTATATGTATATACACACACTGCATACTTTATTGTTGCAATGTAGACACATTTGTACTTAGCACAGAAGGTACACTACTTAAGTTTGAATACTTCTCTCTTTTTATCTCTCTCTCTCTCCCCTTCATCTCTTCACTTCTCCCTTATCTGTCTATGTGTTCCTCCCCTCCCACCTGTTCCGCCTGTTTCAGATCTAAATGTGGCGCTCCAGGATCCTGCACCACTCAGCCCTGGGAAGTCTTTTATTCATGCTCTCAACAAGGCCCCCCTGGCTCTCCAATGCTCAGCGCTAGCATAACGCTGATGCAAAATTTAGCAGTACAGCGGAATAAAGATGCAGTTTGTTTAAGCACGACGGCCAGCGGAGTCTCGAGCGTCGGTTCAGTCTCTCACTCTACTCTGGCAAACAGCTTTGATAAAATTCATTGCTAAGTGACCTCTCCTCCCCGCTTACTAAAGAAGGAGAGCAATGGGAGGCTAATTATTATAACCAGCATGTTGCTACCCCCAAGAGATAAAAGCTTTTGGGAAGACTGCAGACCATGTTAAAACACCAAATGCACCGGATGAGGCTGAAGCTGCCATTACCCCTTCTCGACAAAAAGCACAGAAGAGAAAGGCCACGTACGCAACTCAACTAGACAAAATTATCCGAGCTCAAAATAATCTGTCAATATAATTACAGCAGAAGTAGAACGATGGCAACACCAAGGCCTCAAAATAGTTTGGAAAGATGTCATTGAATGATTCATATTGAGCTTTTTGTGCCACATGTAAGATCCCCGGGTGTGTGTGTCTGTATACTTGGATAAGAAACATTTGTACAAGAAATAAAACACTATAGAACGATGTACAATGATATAATGCTAACGTGTTGCTGCTAGTGGAGAAAGCCTTTCGTCCCTCAGCTGTGTTTACATTGGTCTGTCAGAGTAAATCAGCCATGTGTTGTTATCTGCATTAGGGATGTATACACAAGGCTAAACAATATGCCCTTTCTCAAATGCACATACAAGCTAAGTGGCTTGGGGCCAATAGGTACATGTGTGTAAACAAACGTGTGGCATGTCAGTTTATGTATTTATTATTATTTAACTCGAGCTAACGTACAAGAGAACAGCCTCTCGCTGTTAGTGTGCTAATGCAGTAATGCCCATTTATATTATTTATGCATATGCGCTCACATGCGGACGTAATGCACATGCTCACATGCACAAGCACGCATGTACTGTACGCAATACGCATAAGGAAATGCTACTCCACAGTTGTTCTAGCTAGCAATACCAAGGCAGTCCCAGGCGCATACAATTACAGTGCACTGACAATGTGACAAAGAGACAGAATCCCATGCCTGTACTACTGTAACCAGTGGCGGTTTCTTTTTGTTTTGCTGAGCTTCTTCTTTTTGCCTCATTCATCCCAAGCAACCCAGTCCGATGCGATTCAGATATTGAACTGTGTTGACCTGAGCCCAGAAACTCCGAAATTAATGACAAATTTTTTTATTGGGAAATGTGGGCTTATGTTTTTAATGACAAACTGTATGTGCCTACCTAAGCTTTGTTTTGATCTCACCACGGTAGTGCGAGAGGGTTAGACTATACTAAACTCACACACACAAAAAAAGGATAAAAGGCAGAGTTCAACTTTCAGTTGGTGTCAAATATAACCTTGTGCCACAGGGATGTATGTCAGCGAATATGACGTCTGCCATAAATAAACCTGCGTTATTTGTTTGGAAGTCACACAAGGGGCACGTGCACACACACCGAAACGCCTCTGTACACATGCAGGGCGCGCACGCAAACACACACACACACACACACACACGCACGCGCGCGGCCGTCGTGACGTCTTACCTCCGCTAAACGTCTTACAGTCTAGTCTTTTCCCCTGCAGCGCTGCACTGGCAGTGCTGTCTCTGCTGCCGACAGTGTCCCTACCAAGCCCCCTCTCTGTCTGGCTGACAGAGAACACTCCTCTGGCCGCCGTCTATTTTCAGGCGAGCTGCAACTCAATCGTTGTGGGAGCACATAGTGTGACGGGGAAGGGGGGGGGGCTTTCTTCCTTTCTCTTCTGGCCAGGGCAGGGGGGATTTAACTGGCTCAGGGAGGGCTCTAGAAATAGAACACACGCCGCCCCCCGTTTAAGCACATGCATGGGACCCCTCCTATATAGGAGTCGCAGGCACAGACTTGAGTAGAAAGCCCTCTTGGCAATCCCACATGCACCCCGAGAGACAGAGGGGCAGGCTCTATTATGACTCTATGATGGCATTTCCCCCTCCTGATTGCATCTACGTCTTTCAGCACATTGGGTGGGAGAGGGACTGTAACACCGTGGATGGATACAACGGGGACGTGAAGCTCAAGGACAACGGCCGGCGTCAGCCGCATAACTCACTGGACAAGAGCGTTTTATATATATATACGGCAGGGGTTATGTGACGTGGTGCGCAGGACTGATCTAGCACAGCGAGTGAGAGGGGGAGGGAGGGAGGGAGAGAGAGAGAGAGAGGGAGGGAGAGAGAGATAGGTGGGCTTCCTTCTATGTGCTGGTGACACATTCTGCATGGAACTGATATGTGTGATTGTTACGGCCCGTTCAGGACCAACACATGTTTCAGGTTATGGTGGGTGGCGGGATACAGTGGATGGATGTTCGTCTTCAAACCGAGATGCAATGCGGCTAGAAACGGCTTTTGTTTGAAGACACTGCTGTTGTTTTTCCCCACCAGACCAAGATTCTGTACTCTATTATTATGCTATGACAACACCCACGGTGAAGCTCCCCCAAGTGCATAGAGAGTAGGAGAGGAGAACAGACAAGCAGAGACATTGGAGGCCTCTGCTTAAGATAGGCTTAGCTTGTTGCACAGAGTTGGAGCAGAGACTCAAAGTCATAAAGGCACTTCAAACAGAGACATGAAATCCTAGCGCACCACTTCTCAATGCTCAAACCTCGTGTGGAGCCTCTGTGCTTTTCCATTCAAGGGCACCTTTTCAAAGAAGGAAAGTTTGCACAACACTTTCATAAAGCTTAAGTCCATAATAATTAATTAATGTGCAAAAAATGGTTGTTGCCATGGATGGACTGGACCATGTCCCAATCCTTTATTGCTGGTACATTTTTTTGATTTCTTAAACATTTTATCTCTCCCTAATGCATGTTGTGGATAAACTGATACCATTTGGTACCTAGTACCATGTACCATTACACATTACATTAAAACATTTAGTAAATGTGTAAACAATGCACAAATAGCCAAGCAGAATTAGCATTTGGTCTATAAATCATGAATTCCCTAAATTAAGAGGAACCATTCTTTAAAATTAATGTAAATTAAATGGATCCCATAATAATTCCTCAATTAACCATCTGGCCAATAAGTGCACACTATTTTTTATAGGCCTCTATATCATCCCATGTGCCAACTGTTGTTTTGGACAAACCTTTCACTTTCTAAACAAATGTTTCTAAAAATGTTTCTGAACATTATGTTCCATTTGGTTTTGTAATCTTTTTTAACATGCCCTAATTTCATTCACAATATCAGATTGAGTGGGAGGATAGGTCAAAGACAATTGGTTATGATCCAGAAAGTGTGTCACACCTGGGGCCAACTCTGGCAATTTTTATTTTTATTTTTTATGTTGGCTAAATGACATGTTAGACATTTCAATATTAGCCCCGCCCTTTCAGGTCCCTTGAGATCACACAAACAACCACAACACTGGAAAAAATAAAAGTTATGAACTTTAAGAACTTAAAGAATCTATTGAACATTTGAAAAGTCTGTTTTATCAAATGGGTAAATTCTCATTTAAACAAAGAGAGCAAAGCAAAGCTGCTGGTACACCCAAGGCAGTGGATGTGGACTACAAATAAATCTCCTGTTGAAAGGGGACAACACTTAACCAGCCGGCCCTTAGGGGACTGTTGAAGGTGAGGACAGGGATCAGGGTGATGTGACCTCAAGATAACCCCCAGGTGACCTCTCACCCCTGACACCCCATGACGTTCACTTCCTGCTAAAAGCTGCCTTATCTCGGTTCTCTCCCAAAGGAATGAGCGAGAACTTTCTTTTAGCACGTGAGAGCCCCAGTGTCTAATCTGGACGTGTATCAACACAGTTGGGGATTGGGTTTCATGTGGGATCTGTGTTAATGGACCAGTTCTACTGTGGCCTTTGGGGAATGATCACAGTAAGACACCCTTGGGGATCAATTACTGAAATATGAAGGACACCTGTTTGAAAAATGAAGCCCGCACACACATACACACCCGCGCACATAATACCATCTAAAGCACGCGTTATAATAACTTGCGCACCAGCATTAGGCTATAAATGGCATTTTTATCTTGGCAACATGAGCCATTGTTGTTAGCTCATTTCAAAGGAGGTTTCTTTTCAAACGATAAAAAAAAAAACTTTACCTCACATTTTAATTGATTCCAATACAACTGACAGTATAAAGAAAACACTGTGTTTTAAAGACGGTGTTCCATCTTGCATTAATCTGTATATGGGCTTTTGTTCTAGCACGGTTCAGTGCCTGGCAAGAGTGGCGCTTTTCACATGGCATTAAAACCTAGAGAAATACTGCTTATTTAAGCAGTAATCCTGGAACATCTATGCTCACAATAATCCCCACAAACAACAGCGTC
Source organism: Aphredoderus sayanus (assembly GCA_027564795.1). Taxonomy (NCBI): domain Eukaryota; kingdom Metazoa; phylum Chordata; class Actinopteri; order Percopsiformes; family Aphredoderidae; genus Aphredoderus; species Aphredoderus sayanus. The sequence continues at coordinate 5,062 of JAODUG010051119.1, forward strand.
AAAGGGGAAAGAGCTGTGTGAATCTCATCTTCGTGTAGGTAAGGGAAATGAAAAACGCTGTGTTTGATGGCTGACACTCAGCTCTGATGACAATTTCTTCCGCTTCCCTCCCAGTGGAGGGGGAGTATATGGGGTAAACAGACATTATTATAGACACTTCTGAGATACCCGGCACTAACTGTACCCCACATGCTGTGCAATGGCACATAAAATGACTCTTACTCGACGGCTGCCAGGGTCTCGACAGAAACTTTTGTTGCAGTGAGAAAGCTGATATTAAGCATATGAGCGCAACGAAAGCCCAGTTGCATTTAAGTGTGAATACACACAGCAGCATTATATGTACTATATGTGTATGTGTGCGTAGGTGTGCGTGTATTCTTGAGCACAAGGGATGTTTTTATAGGAAACAAGTGGTTGTCAGGTTGGCTGTCTCTGACAGAGCAGCTATCATAACACAACAGTCACTCCTTTCTCACGCCAGCCCTCCTCGCCTCTTTCTTTCCCCTTACACTCAATAAATCAGTCACTGTGTATTTCTACGGCAGCCGCCTGCTCTCACATTGAGACATGTCAGCACTTTCGCCATAGTACAACACACACACACACACACACACAGTAAACATATTCATACAGCAAGCCTACACATATATGCATCATGGACTGTCTGTCAATAAAGTCTGTATAGTGTCAACAGACAAAGTCTCTGGCAAATAGAAACAGTAATATATAGTTCAATGAATAGAAACAAGGTTGTGCTTCCAAAAGCACAGCAAAACCTACAGTATATTTACAATATATGCGTGGCCAAGAATGTAATTATCTAAGAGCTCAAATCATTACAGTATATAATGCACAACATTATTTGATGCAAATAAAATAGGGAATATAGATCAATAATAAAGCTAACCAAGAGATAATACAGCTATGCTGTCTCTTACCTTGTAACAAGTATTCAACAGTCTCCCTGCAATGCCAGCTTTTAGCTGTCAATCAAACCAAAGCTCTGTGCTCATGTGAAGGCAGAGGAGTGCCCTTTTCACATACAGCTCCCAAGTAACCCAAGTTACCTTCTTTTGAAACGCCACATATAGTCACCAGAAATGTAATATCATTTTCATATATATAACTTGGAAGGAGGGGATGTGGCATTTTAGGGTCAACTGTGAAATAAATAGACATTGCATGTTTTCCTCCTCAGATGTCACAACAGCATTCTTATTTAAACACATAAAACTTGCCTGTAGAACAAAATGGGTGGAGTTTCATGCACCGGATCATGTTAGAGTAACAAACGTATCAATCTGTCTTCTGGTGATTTGCCCTTTGTCACATATTTGGATTCAGTGCAGCACTCACCCATTTGAAAAAAAAAAAAAATGTATTATAATATTTTCTATATTTACAGAGAACCCCCCTCCCAAGAAAACCCCCCACAGCTTTGCACTAAATGTATGTAGATCACTTGCTTGTTCACACGCCCAAATCTGTCATCCAATAATTCATCAACACAATTTCCACAGTGCATTAGTAGGCCAGCCCCCATTTAATCAACCACCCTTCCCGTGATCCAATAATACCACCAAGTGATTTACTGATCTGTAGCCTATTTCCATTGTCCCAGAGCATCCAACACTTAAATTGAGAGTGGTCCCATTGTCTTACACCATATAATGCTTAAACAAGGATTTCCATCAGCTACTAGGAAGTCATTCAGTGGTTAGTCATTTAGGATTTCCATTATAGACTAATAAACTGTCCTTTGATAAATGGATGTATTAATCCCAGTATCCACTAATATGCCAACAGGCTAAATTAACTGGTGTTTTGTTGTGTATTATACATCAACTACATGTGACTGATTTCATCTGCCTACAACATCCAGTTTCCTACATTCCTAGATTTCTCGTTACTGACAAGATCATCCAGTTATTCAATGTAAAAGTAATTCCATAATCCACTAATACTAGAATGATATTCAGTACTGTTACATTTCACAGCCTACAGCAATTCTTCTAATAACATTTACAGTGTCTGTGACTGTCATCCAGTAAACTATTTAGTCCACACAGTGATTAAAGTATTTGCGGAACATGCTAACAGATATGTCCTGTTTATTGACATACTTAATGACTAGCACTGTAGTGTATTTCTGTTGTTCTATTGCATCAGCTGATGGCTCACTCCCTGTATGCCAAATATGTATTTACATTGCACATTAGTATGTGCCCTAGAAATACAGTAGATGTGTGTGTCCCTTATAGACAAGTACCTTAATTGTCAAAGATAATGAGAAACATTTAGGCTATAGGCCATTTCCATTGGCCAGCACTTCAATATCCAACAGTCTGTGACCACTGAATAACTAGCCTTTTACCCAATGACGTATATAGCTGTCTGATTTCTGTCATTGAGAAACAGACTTCCTAGCTTTACCACGGTCTAAATTTAACCATTTACCCCAAGAACAGCTTCCAGACAGCGATACCATGTTACAATATATAATTTGACTATTGTGTGACTTGTACTAAGTGCCAAGCAGCTGCTGACGAATAGTTTCACTTCTACCCAGGGATCTTTTTTCATTCGTATTTCAATTACAATGTCTGGATGAATGTGGTTTCACATTTTATTTGAAGATCTGCATAGGGGTTCTTTTATATGTCATCAGCATTTAATCAACATGTCTACTACTACTGCAGCTGTTTGTGATATTGCCTGTTGAATGTATGAAAATTGTTCGATCTTCTCTTTTATTCTGGTAAATACCACAAACCAATGCCAGAGCATGTATGAAGCCATTAAAGCTGAATTGCTGTAATTGTAATCAAGCTTGGAGAAAAACAGTGTTTCATTTAATCACAATTACTTCTGCAGAGCAGTACATTAAGTGTCTGTCAGCGTAGCATTCTAAAATGACTCAAATTAGTTATATTGTTCTATACAGCTAATCCCACACACCAGACATGCTCAGACAATCCATAAAATAAATGCAATATTTGTAACCAAGATTGGCCTACTGCTATTATTCTTAACCCCAACACCTTCTAAATCACAATACACAATACTGGGAAGATGAAAACATATCACCCAAAAGATTGGGTAAGTGATTATAAGACAATTATTGTCAAATTCACCTAATACAGTATCTCCCCAGGTCCGCTATACAATATCTGTCTGTTCTGTGTGCGCTATAAAATAATCAAGTGTTTCTACACAGCCCTTTCTCTGTAAATGGGAACACAAAGTGGTGCAGACCGCACCACACAACACTATACCAGCCTTGGCAACGCACCTTCAATGTGGGTGGTGGAGCTTAGGTGTATTTGTATTAAAGTTGAATTCAAAGTCAGTTACTTTAGTGTTTTAGCTGTTTTTTTTTTGTATTAGGCAATAACTGCATCACATTATAGTTACGCAACAAGTGTTGTTTGTTCAACGCCCAACATATATCGGTGGGCCATGATTCATACATGACAAGTAACATATTCATACTATTATAATAAATGTAATACAGCACAAAGGAATGTCGAGTTAAAATTGTAACATGACACAGACATAATTCAAAGTCAAATAAATGTAAAACCTCAAACGTAAAGTGCGGTGGAGTGCAAAAGGCTTCTAATTGCTACCTGGAGACAGGCTTGGCTAACAAATCCTATTCTTCGTCCATTTGTGGAGTTGACTGACGTTCCGGAGAACACTAACCACTCCCCTGAGGATTTACACACGGCTTCATTGTGCACCCATTACGGCCTTGCCACCATGATGTCACACAAAATGAGTGAATTGAGGTGCATCAAGGAACAGCATGGCGGACTGGAGCTTTATAACTCCCACACAGGAAGGGTCTGCAGGCCAGTCCACCGCTTTCTCCTCTCGCTGCAGGCCCCGGCACAGAGGCGTGTTGTGTTTCAGTCTCCTAGCGACCCCCGCCTAAACAAGACGTACCCCAAAGTAGGGCATGACTTCAGCCCGGCCGCTCATTTATAACTTATTAAGAGCGTGTTTCATTTCTTGTAAAACATTTACAACTTTTTCACATTAGCGTTTTCTCCCTGTTCAACTCCAGAAACACTTAAGCTTTATATGTATTTTTTAAGGCGCGCGAGAGACATAGAAAGGCCTGTTGCTGGTTTGGGATTCTCCAGAGGGCTGCAGCAGGAACGCTGAAGGTTTGACCGAGTCTCCGAATGGAAAATAGAGCCGGCGTTGCCTGCAGTCTCTGCCTTTAGCTTAGCTAATGATGAAGGACCCCCATTCAGCAGGCGACAACAGCCAGACAATCCTCTCCATTGTCATTTCTAAGTGTAAAATGTATCCCATCCCCGCACGTAATCTCTCCCAGCTGCACGCAAGGTTGCGGTGCGGCTATGATGGGGCGATTGTGTATTGTCTGCCTGTGTTGTCGGTGGGTTCAAGCCCCAATCACCCCCCCCCCCCCCCCCCACCGCCGCCCCCCTCAAAGAGCTGACCGAACTAATCCTAATGGGCTTGGCTGCGGCTTGGCAATCTCCCCCCGCCACCCCCCACCCCCACCCGTGACCAGTCACCGCGGGAGACGTCTCGTCCCCGCTCTCCACGCTCGGAACATTCCAGAGAGAGCGAGGGAAGAGTGGAAGAAGATGGGCCTGCTATATGGGAAGAGCAATTAGAAGAGAGAAAGCAGGCGTATCCATTTCACCCAAACAGGAATTCTGTCGAATCTCCCGGCAAGCGATGTGTGTGTGTGTGTGTGTGTGTGTGTGTGATCTAATCTGAAACAATACCCAGAGTGCATTGCAGGGTGTTTGGAATACAGTAACCGCTTGTCCAGTAAACAGAGTCCACAGAAGACAAAAACAACAACGTGAAATGATACGCGTGTGTATGGGTACTGATGCAATGGGCCATACACTGTGTGCTTTAGGTATGGCTGTGTGTGTGTTTGTGTACGTGCGTGTGTGCGTGTGTGTGTGTGTGTGTGTGTGGAGAAAGAACTGAGGCGGGAGATGTAACATTTGGCCAATATTAAAGACTGGCTCAGCCTTCTTGTGGCTTGGCCACGGAGGCAACACAGCACAACGCAAAGAAAGGAGGTTTTGTTCAGCCTGTCCTGTCTTTTCATCCAGGCCAGTCCACGTACCTTTCATGTTGAACATTTTATATTTTTGTTGATTTATTTTTGAACATGCAAACCGATTAAGTAGCAATTTGAATGTCACCAGCCATTAGTGGGTATAGAGAGCCTAGGTCTGCATTTTCTTCCCGTTGGAACCTAGCATAATGTCGCCATTCATTGAGAATCACGTCAATCGCAATAACAAGGTTGGTGTATGCGTATTATGTCTGAGTTGACGTTTTAGTATAATAGCCAATCACTGTTTTGGTTAAACCTTAGATTAGTCACAATGAAAGTGTATTGCTACTGAGAAGCTATCCGTGAACTACGTTAAAATACTTCGGTTTTGGCGTATTGGTGACATTACAGGCTCACGACTGAATATCGGTGCAGTGTAGTAATATGCTTATCGTGACTAATACATATAGTTAGAGCGTGTGTGTGTGTGTGTATGTGTGTGTGTGAGGGCTGTCTCGTCCTGGTCTGATTGGTCAAACAGGGAAGGGCTTGGGTTGTGACCTTGTTCCGGCCATCCACTCTTGCAATCAGTCAGCCAGCCGAGAGCTAACAGCAAGTGGCAGCTAACAGCAAGTGGCATTTGCCATCTGACTCAAATCATCCTTCATCACTGGAGGGTGTGCTTCATGACTAAAGGGCCCTGCCACCACCCGTCTAACCTTACTCTCATCCTGACTGACAGACTATCTCCAACCGCATCAAGCAGCACCCACTGGTGTCAGTTTCATAAGCTAAACGCCCATTACAGATAAGATCTTCAAGAAAGGGTGCCAGCATTCCTACCCTTCACTAGACTGCAATGTAACGGTTACAGTAGCAGTATAGCAAACCTTGAACGGCACTGTTTACATACAAGTATCCAACACACTACCAATAGTATACCACCAGTTAAGAACATTTAAATAACACAAATTATACGGCAGATGTGCTGACTCTGTAAAAACAGAAATCCCTATACAGTACAATGTGTAAATAGATCCCTCGTAATCTCCTCTCACACATTGAGACAGGCGGAGTCGAATGTGCGGGAGCCCCAAACATTCAACCTGGTTATTGAGCAAGTAGCTCGTAGCAGACTGAGATGGCACAGCATAGATTAAAGTGGAAGAATTAAAAAGAGGGAGAAGAATTATAGGGGGTGGGGGGGGGGGGGTGTTTCCATGAAACATTCTGTCAGCTTTCTGAACGTGCCCTAAATCCACATTTAACTCCATTACATATGGGACACCTTCGCTCAGAATGTGGAGATAGGCCCAACAAAAGCTCCCGAAACTGTTCCTAAACAGCGCCACTTCCACGATGACCTTTAACATAATTATTAACGAAACACAAAACTACGTTTTGGGGGGGATTTATTCTTTTTTTGTTGGGGGGGAGGACAGTTTCAATTTTAGATATGGCCCCTAAAGGAAACTGGGCCACTGCTGGCTTTGATGTCTTAATTGTGTCTTCAGTCCCCCCCTTTTAACACCATAGAAACTGGAGCTTATGGATGTAACAACACATGGAGAAAGAGAGAGAGACAGAGAGAGAGAGAGAGAGAGAGAGAGAGAGAGAGAGAGAGAGAGACAGTAGAAAGGATAAGAACGAAGGGGAGTGAGAGATTAAATCACAGTTAAGGAAATGCTTGTCTGTGTGTGTGTGTGTGTGTGTGTGTTTGGTTGAGAAGGGGGGGTGCAATGCAGTGTTCCTACACAGCACATCGCTGACTACACCTTTACAGCTCGTGTTTAAACGTGTGTGGGTCTGTGACAGGCCTCACCTGGGGGCTGACGCTGGCCCCGTAGCCCATGCCCGGCGAGGTCATGGAGTGGGGGCCCATGGGGGAGCTGATGACGGAGAAGGGCGAGCCCAAGCCGTTCATGGGCGAGCTGAGCGTGCTGATGGGCGAGTGCAGGGAGCCCGAGGGCCCCATGGGGGTGGGGCTCAGCAGGGATGGGTGGTGCATGCCTCGGTGGGACGTGGGGGAGCCCAGCGGAGAGGGCGTCACCTGGCCCGACGCGTCTGGAGGACAGGGGGGGAGGGCGGGTGAGTTAGGGTGGTTGGGGTGCATGAATATGAATACACGCAGTCGACAGGGCTAGGTAACACTAGAAAACACAGTACACGGACACGGGTATACACAGGAGGCACTAGCTGCGTTTCCATGGAGCCTGATATTCTGACTGGAATCGGTTTAAAAGCCCAGTGTGAATGAAGATGCTCCACATAAACACCTCAGTCCGAACACATAGGCCTAAACTGATTGGTTACAGAGGGGTAGCATAAACCGTTCCATAACCCACATTTTACCATGGAAACAGTTTAACCCGATTACTTCCTGGTTGAGTTCTTGTGAGCATGCCCTAAGTCTGAAACGTTTAGGCTACTGTTCTTTTGTGAATGCCAAATGAACTGAGACAAGGCGGTATTTTGCAGAGCTTCTTCAATCGGAATGAGTTAAATGGGAATGACCAATAAGTATCCATGTAAACCCAGCTAGTGACTCTCATGCTAAATACTATTAAAATACAATACAAATATAACATTTTCCAGCATATTTTTGAGAGTGTCCGCTTATATTGACTTTATTTTGACCATTTTGATGTGATTTTCTGTTGCTGAATGTGTTTCATGTGGTTTCATGCACATATGAAATAAGAATACAGTTCTTAAACAAATTCAGGTCTGAAAGTACATAAAGTAATCACTGATGCGCAATGCAGCTGCGAGATAACTCCTGAAAACTCCTACCTCTGAATGACTACTAGTGAGAGTTTCTCAAAAAAAATCTGTTTACCAGCGGGTAAAAAGTGATAGGCACACAGTGTGAAGAACACAACCCTAGTTCGCCAAGCAACAAAGTAAAGCCAAGGTGCTGACAGCACTCTGAGAACTTGCTCTTGGGCTGATAATGTCAATCTGCAACCATCAGCAACCAGCGCATTGCCAGACTCGAAGATGGTGGTTTCAATTCCCTGCTGAGTCATGCCAAAAATAGAAGTGCGAAATAACTGAGAGTATAGGCAAAGACCTTTGTATCCCTTCCAATGGGTGTAAGGCTTCTCAATGGATACTGTACACTGACCAGTACCGAGCTCCTCTGCCAGCACATCACTAGTGTTCTTGTGCAAAGGCCTTTCACAAAGCATTATCACCACAGCTGTCGTCAAGCCTCTTCACAGTGCTCTGTCATTTTATTGAAAACATACCCTGGATATGTGACAGTGACATTGTTGACTTTTACTTTTAACTTTACTACCCTTATAATATAAGAAGCCATCACACACATACACACACACACACACACACACAAATACTGTGTCTGTAGTTGCGGTGAAGGTATATTACCCTAAGCTAACCTCTTAGCCAGTTTGCTGAACTTTCTACCATGTCCTAGATTTACAGTATCCCTCTCCTACAGTCACTACAGAGTGAAGCTTCTCGCTATGGGGCTCTAGTCATTCTTCAGGTTATTCCATTTGTAAGGTCATCAAATTTACATGTGTGAATCTTGTGTTGAATGTCCAGTAAAGTTTAATGCTTTTATACAGTGTGTGTGTGTGTGTGTGTGTGTGTGTGTGTGTGTGTGTGTGTGTGTGTGTGTGTTTAAATGTGGGCGGGGCTGAATCACGGTGTCGGACGTGCCCAGTCACGCGTGGAGAGAGACAGACCAGGGCGTGTGTGTTGTCTTACGTGCGGCTCGCCCTCTGTCTGCACCGTCTGAGCGCGTCCTGCTCATTACGTCCAGTAGACGCTCCATGGGCCCATTGGCTGTCAACACAACAGATATGAGAGGGCGAATGGTGGGGGGACTTCATAGCTGTCACATGTCACTGTGAGGCACCTCCCCCGCGCTTCTGAACCTCAATGGTAAATATATAAATCCAACCCTGTTGGCTACTGTTGTCACTTGAGCGTAAAGGTGGGAACATTTAAAACCGCCCGGGGGGGGGGGGATCTTTAAAGGAACATTTTTGGACAACATGTTAGCAAAAGGTGACGCTCCGTTGTGTTTTTAATATGAATATAATACCAGAACAAGAATACGCGCCAGAAACTCTCTTCTCCGCCAACTGAAAGTAACATGCTACTTGCTAGACGAGCGTGAATACGGAGCCAGGGACCGCCACAGTACAGAGGTTTTCCCTGGGTGTTTCATTTACTAACACCTACGGGGGGAGACCTCAACCAAATTAGACACAAAAATGGGCTTTTGAAGGTGGCTCCACTTCACCTTAACATGTTTATTTCATTTTATTACACGTATCTCCCTTATTTATTTAAGTTCTAACTCAAGTATTCATAATAAGTCCTCTACTTCAGGGTTTACTAATTCACTTCCTCTTCCCATCCTGCTTCATTTAAGCAGAGCTGGCACATTCACTAAAGTGCTTTTGGCACTCCTGCCCAGATATCTCTGCAAATGAACCTGTAGTGATGTCATGGGAACACACTTGTCTATCACACCCTGCACCAGGAGCAAAGGTCCTCTGTTTGTGCACAGCAGAATAAAACGGATGGATGGTATGGCAGCTGCAAATGCTCTTCCCTTAAATGCTCTGCATGCACATGCGTGTGCACACAGTGTTTGTGTGTGTGTGTGTGTGTGTGTGTGTGTGTTTCTGCCTGCTGTTGTTCAAGCACTTGTGTTTGTGTGTGCACACAGTGTGTGTGTGTGCACATTGTGTGTGTGTGTGTGTGTGTGTGTTTCTGCTCAGTGTTGTTCAAGCAGGACATGGAAGGAGGAATCCTCCTATATGCGGTGTTACCATCCCTCCGAGCAATAGCCCCGCTGCCAGATCAGCCAAACCAAACACTTCCTGTACATCCTGCTGGCCTTACGAGCACATCCTGCAAGCTCACACACACACACACACACACACACACACACACATGTGTGCACATAGGCACAAAACTCTGGTCCCATTCTTTCTGAAAACAAACACACATCACTCTTAATAAAGGGCAAGCAACAACTCCTGATTTGTCTATATTAGTTCCATGTATAATCCCCCCCCCCACTGATATCCCAGCAGCTTAGCTCCATGGTTATTCGTTCACTCTTCATAAAAAACGCTCCCACATATAATTCCTGAAAGCATATACTGTATGTATGAAAAAGGATTTCCCGTGCTAGTAGTTCCTAAACCCCATCTCCAATTGGGTTTTAATTCAGGGCAGATAAGGCAAGCTGCGGCATTAGGGTTGCCAATCTGTCGCTGTGGGCCTTTGGTGATGGGGGGGGGGCAGCTGGTGGGACTCCCGGCAAGACCAACCAACCATCATGAGGGAAAACAGAGGCAGCATGTAGCCTCTCTCTCTCTCTCTCTCTCTCCCTCTCTCTCTCTCTCTCTCTCTCTCTCTCTCTCTCTCTCTATCTTTCCCTCTCTCCCCCTCTCTCTCTCTCTCTCTCTCTCTCTCTCTCTCT
>JAODUG010051140.1:0-15587 GCA_027564795.1 Aphredoderus sayanus
CTGTAGAATTAGGTTTAGCGCCTTCTATCTGCCACAAAGAGCTAGTGATTTGGGTCATTTTGACCTGGAGGACAACAGGAGGGTATATCTAGTATAGACTCACCATGTGTCCTATTTTCTTCTACACATCCCAAACTGTGTGTGTGTGTGTGTGTGTGAAGGTGAAGACATGGCGTATGAACATGTTCACCATCATCCAGCTGGCGTGCATCGTGGCACTATGGGTGGTGAAGTCGACCGTGGCCTCGCTGGCGTTCCCCTTCATCCTCATCATGACTGTGCCCCTGCGACGCCTGGTCCTCTCCAGAATCTTCGAGGAGCGTGAGCTCCAAGCGGTAGGGTTGGCTAGCAGGGAAACTTTCCAGGAATTCTTGATGATTTTCTGAATATTCCAACATTGCCCCCCTACTGCCTGAGGATATTATTAGTTGTGGTCTCTTTGGTCTTTGACTCTTTCCTCCCAGTCTTCCTTGTTCAAAGAGTTACCGCGAGACGCATTCATTGTTTTTCACACAAAAACATACATTTCACCAGCTCAGTTTTCAATTTACTAGAAGATTGCAGAATGAACCACTGTCATCACCACAACAATTGAGTAGTACTGTCATCAAATGGCAAATAATTTCAACGAACACCGATAGTTCTGATAACACAGACCTGGCCAGTGGTAGTGTAAGGCCAAGGTCACGGCTAATTATTTGGTCTTCCTGTTTAAACATATAATTTTAGTCAAAACAACACAAAAACATTGTAAATATGAATAAACAAAGTTATATAGTTTGTGTTTTGTATTCACAGCTGGATTGTGATGAGGACTCCCCCAATTTTGACGAAGACGGCCGAGATGAGTACAATGAGATTCACATGCTGGTCTAAAGAAATGTGAACTACAGCAACCTGACAAGCATCTCCTTGGAAACCTCACTGTGTAGTGAGGAGAAAGTGAGTGTCTACAGTAATGGAGTGGTGTTGTCAAATATAAAACCCTGGATGATTAGTTGTTTAGTGTAGTGTCTCTTTACCTCCTTAAACATTGTGTGTGAGGTCAGCCAACTGCTCGGCCTTTTGCCTGCTCACCTGAACACTATTGCGCGTCATGGACATGACACCTCCAACACCAAGAGCACGTGAACATGTTAGAGCATGCGTGTTGGCTACTTTCCCTTTAAGACGTCTACAGATTCTGGGCATAAGTGCAATGATTATGGTGAAGGTCTTTATGTGTAGTATGTTGGTTGTTAGTATGTGATGTTTATTGTGGGTTGTCAATTGAAACTTTGGGGATTCACAGTTCATTTTGGATTTACTGTACTATCATTTATACATATTAATAGTGACTTAACCCCCAGCCCATGTGGTGCTGGATAGCCAAATAAAGCCTGTTAAGCTGCCTACTGTATATGTATGTGCAAGCAAGGAGTAAAGTAGACCCCCCGCCTCCCCCGTACTGAAATCACTGTGACTAGAACATGGTCACCTTAGTTGATGCCAACATCAAAAAAAAAAAAAAAAACACTTCTCTATGGCTAAGCTTTGAGGCCAAATTGTGGCTTCAAAATGGTAGCCTGTGCAAGCATTTTCATGGGTTCTGCTTCCTTTTCTGCCCGTGTCCAGTGTGTCCACTGACCCCGTTATTATGAACATTAATGCAGAAGTAAATTATCTAAATAGTCTCAACCTTATTTTTCTACTTTGATAAAAATGTATTGTTACTATGATGAACTTCTAGTGAATTGAGTAACCAGGTTATTGTGAAAGAAAGAGAGTGCTGCCAAACTATTTGGTGTAGGGTAAAGCATGTTTTTTGCTGTGTCCAATGATCAATCTCTCACAATTCATATTTTGTTTAATATTTATTGTACAGTATGTCCTTAGTAGAACTATGCTTTTATTTAAAAATGTCATTGATTTTATTTGTACTGTGCTCAGAAACTATGAAACCACATTGACTGAAAATGTTGCCGCAGAACCACAGGGAAACACTGATTATTGTTATTTTGGTATATTGCACCGAATGGCCAGTTTTGGAGTTGACAATCAAAATGTTCCATCTCCAGTGAGTAATTTTATGATTTTGACACAATAGTGACACAACATCTCGTACATTATACGGCAGTCATTTTGGCAATATTTTGTATGGTGTCCTGTATATTGCAAAATTATATGTATCATGAATATTACTTCATTAGACCTACAGTACTTACTTAGACTTGTACCCCAAATAACCACATATGTTCTGGCCAAATAAGTCATCATAATTCCATAGTTGCACAATGTTATTATATATATTTTTTTGTTTTATTTCTGTGATTTTCAGGGATGCTAAATATTATTTTACTTCCCCCACAAGTACTTATTCTGAAAGAACATGCCATGAATGTTTTCTGGACATCCATTTGATTTAGCTTGAATCATATTATAATTAACTGACCTTTAGTGAGTGTTGCAGGCTGCTTGTAAGTGGTGACAGCTAACTTTAAGTTATCAGTACTAGTAATGGAAAACTGGATAGCTTTATAGCAGATGGTGCAATTATAGATACTGTACTATCGGCCGAATGTACATAGGATTTATTGATTCCTTTTTCTAAATTGAGCTGTTGTTAATTTCTCTCATTTTGTTATAATTATGACCCATTATGTATTTAATTTAGTCAGTAGTCCTAGAAATGTATCTTTTGTTACAAGATACATGCCGTGATTTGTTTGTGTGTGTGAGAAGAGACAACGTGTCTCTAGACATGGCCTTCACAAAAATACTCAAACATGTCTATATATTGTAACTAAATAATTATATTTTGTATTTTATTTGTTTTTATTTATTTATTATTATGTATAACCCCAGACTCACAGTTCTTGCATTTTATTAGGTAATCATGCCCTTTGTCATGACGCTTTTTCTATCCCTGGGAAAACTGACCTTTGATCTGTTAATATTGAAGCCAAAACTTTGAGTTGTTGTTCCTTTTGTGTCCATAAACCAGTCCTGGGAATTCAACATGCACACAGGAACCCGTGCATGAATATATGGCCTAGGAACCCAGACTCATGTCTCTTACAATAGAGAAAAATGTGGTCAACTGATAAACACTATATTGTGTTTACTTCCAAGAAAATCAAGTGTGCAAAGTGTATTCTTTTGGTTTCCTCAGAATTTAGACAGAATCACATAATTGTCGCATTTCTTTTTTGACAAAACTGCTTGTCTAAAGTAGTTTTGGTTTCATGTGTACCACTAGGACTTAAATCAGTCAGTGGTTAAAATACATAATATACAGTACATAGACATACACTCTAATACAGATGATTAGTTATTGAAGGTATTGTAACATTAGTCCTCCATTGCAACTGCAACTGTGGCTGCTTGTGTTTGTGTGTAACTGGATCTGGTCGGGCAGACTTGCCTTAATACATGTTGGCACCCTCTGTTTTCAGGTAGTTATTCTTGAATGGTTTTTGTTGCATAATCAATGTTTTTTCCCCAAGAATGGATATGGTACTGTAGATGTACAACCCATTTCATCTGTTGAATGTTGGCAGTACATTGTTTTACTTGTGCTGACTAACTAGTGAATCATGGAGACACTTCAAAGGGTCAAAGGGTCTTTGTTGTCTGAGAGTGTTGAGGCCCACCATGTCCACGTGGGCCTGTCATGACAAGAACTGGAGCGGGAGTTATGTGAGGTGTTGGGTTGGCTATATCCAGGGGAGAACAAGACACGCGCACACTTAGCATAACATCCTTTCAGTATTCAAAAGGGGGGAAAAATGGAAGTGAGGTTGTTATTTAACATAATAGAAGGTATGGAGCAGGCACTTTCTCCCGTCTGGCCGTTTGATGCTGGAACTTGCAAGATGAAAAAATGTATATATATATATATATATATAATCCTACTAAAAGCTCTGCCACGTCAACGGTCTTGAGTTCACAGCATTTCGTCGCTTAATACCACCATGCAAGCAGGACAGACCACCCACCCAAATCTAGGACCTTTCTCTGTTATTTTTGAACCTCGATTACCTCAACATTATTGGTTTAGGTAAAGGCGTCTGGGGCTCTTGAATGTCTAGCACTGAATATGTGTAATTATGTTTGATTGTGGAGGCCCTTACTTAAAGTAGACAATCAGATATACTGTATGTATGAAAGTAGATTATGCCAGGTTTTCTTTTTAATTATTATTATATTATTTTGCTATGGTGTTTTAGAAATATTGTAACAGCAAGATCACAGTACATTGTATCTTTGTGGATACTACACGGACATACTGTAAATAGAAAACAGAAGTGAAACATTTCAGTTAATTTCTCCTGTTTGTAAAATCAGTTAAACCAGTTTGAATTTGATCTTTTAAACATTTGTGACATACACAAATTATGTACAGTACACACAAAAGCATGTTCACTGCTGTCAACGAGAGTTACATTTATCACATGAAAAACGAATGTTCAGAGTTCATCTTTCAACACTAAAATCATGGTCCTTGATGAAATGTATTTTTGACCTCTGAATAACTGATGTGTATATTTATTTGAAATGTAAACGGTGTTGAATTTGCATTAAGCAATACTACGTACATGTGGACACCCTTAGCAGATCCATTCTGCTATCTTTGTAAAGTGCTTTTCAAAGTACTGAAGCCATTTGTTTTTTTTGTCTGAAATAAATATTTATTTGTGTTTCAAATTAATTTAATGGATTTATTTACATACTGTAGATCTGAATTACAATTTAGAAAATGAGTGACTTTGGAGTGCTGCAGGTCGAAGTTGTTGTGGCAATAGCCTTCTAGACGTAGGCCTACTTGCATACTGGACTCAAGATAAATAATATTTACTGAATATCAGAATGCAACAGCAGATAATCACACACATAAATATAAATAACAATTTAGTTAAATGTATATTTCTAAATTGTGTTGCAATATTGTCTGACGGTGTTAATTAAGTTAACCATTTGTATGCAATAGGTATATACTTACAGTATATCAACATATAAAACACATTGTCAAATCAGTGGTACTGTAGAATATACAGTGTAGATAATACTGGAACATGTGCTTATACTGTCTAGATGTAGGCTGCGCATGGATGTTATACTGCATGTACAGTATGTACACTCAGTGGCCACTTATATGCAAATATCTATATATCAGTCATTATGTGGCAATGACTCAATGCTCAAAACAGACATGGTCATGAAGTATAGTTCCATATCAGAATGGGGAATAAATGTGAAATAAATGACTTTGACCCTGGAATGATTCAGAGTACCTCAAACTGTTGATCAGGGATTTTCACATGCAACAGTGTCAGAGTTTGGTGTCCAGAGTTCGTCAGCCATGAGCAGCAATTTGCTGGTTCATACTGACGACAGTGTTATTACACAGAAGGGAAAAGCGGAATGAATGAGATATTTCCACTCTCACTGGCATCTTTATTAGCTGAATGTTGGTCTATTATGTGGCCACTGAGTGTATTATGTATTATGTACATATTTTCTGTATACCTTGTGCTTGTGTGTGTGTGTGTGTGTGAGAGAGAGAGACATAGGCTTGGTGCATCATAATGCTGCATCTGTGTTCCTGGTGGTGAGGTAGACACACAGCAGAGGAAGAAGGAGCGTTACTATGACGCCGGGTGCTACCAGCATGACGACGGTGACAAGTGGCGGCTTCCGGATCTGGACCCCGCAGAGCGAGAAGTACCTGTGATGGATGTCCATGAAGACCCCGTTGACCAAGCCTGCCCAGTTCTTACACAAGGTCTTGACGGCGCCATCGTCCACGCAATGCTTCAGCGCGGTGTAGACGCTATGCACACAGGAGGCGAGACACAGGGCCGAGATTAATGAACCACGGCTCCTGAGAGACAGGTTGGGTGATGTATGGCTCTGACACGGCCAGGGTTTCAGGGGTTTGATAGGACTCAGGGGCCCCAGAATCCTGTCCAGGTCTCCCCACACATACAGTATCTCTCTCTAAAGCAAAACAGTTCACTCCACCCCATCCCACCCGTTACCGCTGACAGTGAGACTCCATATGGTATGTGGCATTTCTTAAAAATTGCAGGCACTTGTAACACTTACAAATGTATATAGCATTGATACAAATACATATAGCCTATGAAGTTGATAACAGTGAACTGAAAATCTAGTTATAGCATATATATATCTTTCAATATTTATTAAGAAAAATGAATTCACTAGAGATATCTTTCTAACCCTGCATACACATTTTACTTTCATTGAGATGCTCTTCTCAAAGGTTTTTCATTGGTAGTTTTTAGGAGACAATTTGTCTACTTTACTCTCATGCATAGACAACGATCTAAACTGGCAGCCTTTTCAATCACTAAACTAATTTAAACTGCAAATTATTTCAGCTTTTCCTTACTTTAACATTCTACCAGAGTAAAATATTGCTTTTACTGTCTTCTCTGTCTTTTTTTTTGTTAAAGAAGAAAAATACTTAAATGTGATGGACTGCTCGATCCCCTTCATAAAAAAGACTAATAAATGTCATGCACATTATACAGCAGTGAACTAGCATTAAGTGAAGCCATTGCACATATGTTAGGGTGTAACCTGTGCTCCTTGTGATGATGAACACCCCGCCCCAACACTTCGTCTGAGCTCTCTGGGATCTCAGCCCTGAACCGTGTCAACAGTAATATATGTATTATTAAAGCCATAATTATAAAAGTTACTCTACTGTAGGTAGCACAGCAAGAGTTCAAGTCTGCACAAACAAGTGGTGTCTGGAAATAGAAGACCATGGAGCAACAGTCTTGCAAGTATTTAAAAGATGACTAATTAGCTAAAAAAACTTGACTAATGCCAAATGTAGCCAGGAGACAGGAAATCATGTGACTTTCCAATGACTGAAGGTCATATATCTTTGCTTAAAAAAGGCCATAAAACGTGCAATTTGCCACTGCTCATGGCCTTACCCTGCGTTTTTCACTCACCAGTCACTACAATGTCATGGTTAGCTCGGGGACGGCTGCCCGCTGCAGATGGGAGGCAACAGGCAAGGCCTGGTAGTCCATGCTAATAGTCTTTTGTTTGTCATTACGTATTAGCCTAGCTTGTACTATCAGCACCAAGCCAGATGCCTTTTACAAATGTAATTTGAATAATTATATCACCAGCTGATTTAACACCTTACCACCACTTATTTGCAAAGTGTGGCTAATTACACCATATTGCAAGATTGTGTGGTTATTTTCAAAGAAAATATAAAAGACCACATTTTGTGTATGTTTAACTAAATGCTATTATAGCAACGCTACTGTAATAATGACTTTTGGGATTTCATGAACTGTGTATGCTATCATCATGTCTCAATAATACAATTAAATGCTACCTTCTCATGGCAGGCCATGGGCATCTCTGTGTGTAGCCACTGTCCTCCATGCTCTTATTGAAGTTTGGCAAACAGGTGCCCTGAACGATGATGGAAAATGTTTGCTCATCACATGATGGAACATGACCTTCACTTAGACCTGCAGAAAACACAGGATTTATGCAAATAAATACAATTTTCTTCTTGTTTTGTTTCAAAATTGTAGATCGGTGCTTACTCAAATTAAATTGAATAGTCGCTGAGTCAAGACTTCAAAATTTGCTCTATTCCATTGTAGGATTTTCCCTTATACAGTATAGGCTACCTATGTCAAATAAATATAAATGTAAAAATGCCATATATAAAGTCTAACTAAATCTGTTCTGAATCTTTTTTTTCCAGATATCTTTGACAATTCTTTACACTTGTTGTATAGCTAGGACAAGTTCTATGTCAAGTACAGTACATATTGACTTATGGTACTGTTGTGGTCTTATAATATTGCGTAATGTGTCTGTTTGCAGCTTTTAATGTCAGGCCATTAAAGAGCTAAGAGGGCAGTTTCTCACTTACCTGTCCAGACCAAGATAAGCACCACCAAGCAGGCAGCCATGGAAACCTGATTCTTTATCTGCCAGGAAAAGTGTGTTTAAATTACTTGGTTTACTACTAGTATCATTGTAACTGTTTTACACTAGGAATTCATAATGTAATAATTCATAATTCATAATTGTTACAAAACCAACCAGAAATTATATTTAGGCCTATTGCTGGCCTACTTGCCAATACACAGAATATTCCTATATTGTAACCAGGGCTCAGAAGACAAGGCTTACGTGAGAAACTTCTTGACCTATCCCCTAATAATTTCAACCAAATAGTTTCATGCCAAATGTATTAATTTAGTAAGTTATAGCATAATGCAGTGTTTGACACTGTAAGGGAAAACAGTCCTATCTCATTCCTCATATTCACTCTACATTTTTCCAACTTTCAAGCAACAGCAAGGCCCTTGATGAGACCCGATGGCCATCTGCTTCCTGGACATTCCCTCAGATTAATGAATCTTTCTCATGGGAGGTAGCCACTGGAACAGATGTTACCGGGGAATGTTGTGAAAGAAAGCAGTGTGTCTTCCCTCATAAAGTACATTTGGACTTTATAAGGAAAGACTCGCACTACAATCTCTCTGCTTTCACAAAGCAGACATACTGTAAACGGTATGGAATCTTAATTTGGCAAGTCAGTTAGTGCCCAGGTATCCGTGGAATATGAAGCGCTTGGGATAGAATGTACTCAACGTACACACAATTCCATTTCCTGGCAATGGTCACAGAGCGCAAAGAGGTTTACCAAATGCATCATTCAATTGAACAGATTTTCTAAACATGCAGAGTGTCTCTGAAATTGAAGCCTGATGCAGACAAGCCAATGGCACATACCTTAGTCTATAATGTTGTTGGTTATGATTCTCTTTCTCTTTTTCTCTCTCACCGCCCTGCAGTCGAGTGACTCCGATCTGCTTTTCGCACTAACGGTTACCAGTCAAACAGCAGATGCCCCAGAATGATCGTTTCATAAGAAGCCCCTCCGGCGTTGTGGCTCTAATGTGTTATCAGTGCAAATGGGAGCTAACTGATTTACGCAACACAGCTCCTATGGACAGTCTGCTTCCTTTCCCAGGCTGAGTCTTGGTTTTCCCATGCTGCCCAATGCCATGAGCCTAGCCAAGTCCCCCGAGAGCAATGAACCAGAGGCCTCCATGTCAAAATGTCTACAAAACAGTATCCCAAAATACGAAGGGACACTATTTGCATTGTGGGAAATACACTTGTGCATGTGTGCATGGGCAGTGTGTTAGATGTCACAAAAGTGTGCTGACGGCAGCTACAATATGAATTCATCCAAACAATGGGTCAGTCACGCCTCTAACACACACCCATAGAAACACACATTTTTGGTTTTGTCAAGCCTTTGCCGATGATTACACCACAAACAGTGATGACAGCGTAATCCCCTGCGCCTAATAATTACAATGTTTATGTTTCACTGCACCGCAGTCTTGAACAGAGAAGGCTGTAGGAGAGACCTTTAGTGCAGCAAGCATTCTCTTCTGCAGGGCTGTGTTCAGCTTCCTCTCTACTGTATCTCTCTGGGGTAATGACATCATATTAATCTGCTCCCACAGACCCGCTGTCGACCCAGATCCATCCCCAGGCGCCAGAAGAGGAAGCCGTAGAGAAGCATATAATAATTACTGAAGAGCCAAAGGTTTGTGAAACATACACCCTTCAACACAATCCCATGCAAATGTATTAGAAACTCGTGTTTCACAAATTTAGTTTTGTGTGTATTTCAGTGCACTGATAACCTACCATCGAATATGACTTTTGTCTAGATTTTCAAGCTATACCCTTAGTTGCAATATTTCAAGTTATACCCTTAGTGGCCATATGAGCCACTAAGGGTATAACTACATTATATGAATTACTTAATAAGAAACAACAGAGCCCAAGTTACTTAACCCTCCTGTTGTCCTCGAGATTCAAGCTGCAGAAGTGGAATTGGTGCCTTTTATCTGCCACAAAGAGGTACTGCGTTGGGTCATTTTGACCCAGAGGACAGCATGAGGGTTAGTGCAAGCTAAATTGTCTCTGATAACTGTTTACTATAAGGGAATCGCTCGCATCATGGTCGTACAGTATGATAGACTGATCTGTTCCGGTTCCACAGAACCTGGAGTGGAAATTAAAAAACATAACTCAACATATCGGGTATCATTGTTTTGCTAAGCCTCTGGCTGCTTTTCACTCTTCTCGTTTGAATTATGCTCATGACTGAAGAGTGGAAAATTTGACCACCTTCGCGCGGTGTTCAATTTGTCTTGACTAAATGACTTTTGTGAAAGATAGGTCTCTCAGGATCACAGCTAAAATATCTTTCAGCGGTGTACTGTCACGTCTTTCTGTTTAAGTGTAAAATTAAACGTTTCAAAATTGTTCTGCTATTACCCATTCGTTTGGAAGTTGCTAAGAAACCCATACACATAAAGGAGTGGTCAAAAGAAAACATTTCCATTTCACTTAATTGTCAGCATAATAGTGTAAGCAACAGAGCAAACAGAGTATACAGTAGATCGACTGGTGCATAAGTGCTGTGCTTGTGAAAGGTAATGCCTGTGCTGTTTGGATAAGGTCTCTTGCTGGTTGCAATGGAAACTATTCTCTCAAGTGGATGCGGCCGTGGAAACAAGGAGGCTGTTTAACCTGAAAATATGCCATAAAGTATCAAATGAAATTAGATATATTTTTCATTCCTTCCCAAAGTTTGTGGACAGTTACATACAGCAATATTGCATGAGTGGACACAAAAGCATAAATATTGCATTATTATTATTGAAAATGTAACTCGCACACATACCTGGTAAAGGTAAGGTAATACATTTTAAATTAAATTCAAATTCAAAATTCAATTCAAGTTTTTGTCTTTGAAAAATATATGCAGTATCCTTCAGTTTTACAATATCCACTACTACATTGATTTGAATTCCTCGAAACAGATTTGGTCTGAAAGCTTTACGTAAACCTATAAGTAATGATTTTTCACGGCCTTGATACATATCCAGCACCAGCTTATGTGAAGTTTCAGAGCATGTCCCTCGTAATGTCCTATGGGTAAAAATGACCCAAATCACTAGCTCTTTGTGGAAGATAGAAGGCACTAAACCTAATTCTACAGCTTACACACATATTATGTGCAGTGCTGGCACAACAACAAGCCGAGGACAACAGGAGGGTTAAAAGGCACATCAGATGGCTCCGCCGGGTGGCCAAATATGATATTTTTAAAGAGGGTTAATGTCGTTATGCCACACATCTTTTCTTAAAAACAGGGCAAATCCTATCTCAAGGAATCTATACAGTATGTCCCCCAAAATGAATATCCTTCAATTCAGGTACAAACATCTGTGTAGCTCAGCACATGTAAACAGTGGCAGCATGGTGTAGTACCAAGTTCAGTAGGCCTTTTTATGACTGTTATTTAGTGATGAGCAACAAATTGGCTGTGTTCTTGGGTAGAAGGTAACACACCATCCGTGTGTGTGCATGCAATGCACAAATTAGCATTTGTGTGTGTGTGGTTCTGAAGGCATGTACATCGAAACCGACAGGCCTGTGCAGACATGTAGACCTACAGTAGAAACCTATACCATGATGTAGGTTACAGTATGCAATAACACTTTTAGCAGCCGTGAATCCCTACACACTAATTTTAAAATCAGTAATGAAAATTACCTGTATTGGGTGGGTTTACTTGTTACTTGTTGTGTTTATTACATTTTACCCTAGGACTAAGTATTGTTATTAGAGGAAGGGGGTAGGGTGACTTAGAGGTAAGGTTAAAGAAATGTAAGGCTTTCGAGTATATTTATATATCTGGAGGTGTATGTGAAATGTGATCGTTAGTCATTTAGTTAGGGTTTCTGTCCATACCTAATTACTAATTTTGAAATTTTGTCTAGATTTGGTTCTACATAACATAACATAACTAACCCTACATTTAAAAGACGCCTTCCTGTGTCCAGCTAAGAGCATTCTGTCACACAACAATGTAAAATACTGTATGTTGCATTTATAAAGGTTTTTCTCTCTCTAGTACTTTGAGCAAACTGCATTTTCTACCCTGAAGCCATTCTGAAGTAGCAGCATCTAGCAAAGTGAGGAGAGATGACCCTGGCAGACATTACCTCACACTTCTAAACCCACTAGCCCCAGGCCTCCCACACTGTTACATGTTGCACAGCACAGAGCTGCATTGACTTCAGTGTTGAGCTGGAAATCCCAGCATGCACCACTGGGTCAAAAAATAGTGGCAAAGGCAGTCCCAGTAACCGTCTCACAGTACTTCATCAACTGACCTGTGTGTTCGTGCACTGTACATTACGTCACGCTTACATAACAGCTTATAAGCTCTTATTTTTCTTAGTATTCCTGATGGGGAATGGCATTAGTCCCGTCTCTGTTCCGTGTTGCCATTAAAACCGGGTTTCTGTTCAGCTAATGAAGCACTCCCATGAAACAACATGGGACACTCACACTCCAGTTGGAGCCACGAGGGGTCCCTGTAATGCTTCAAGGGCACTTATGCTGAGCCCTCAAAGCCCAAGTGCTTTTTCATCTACATTAGCAGCAGTTAATGAGTATAGAGATCATATGTAATGTGTATGTCTGTCGATTCACTACTTACAAGGTTAGAATGTATGAAATCTGGAATCTACAGTATCATTGTGAATAATATGATAGAATAGAGAGCAGTTTTGACCATGGAGTATGAAACAAAGAGCCAGCAGTGACAACGTTGCAATTCTCTTATTTTTTTTATTTTTTAACAATTCTTATTACATTCAGTTTAAACATTCTTCCGTAAGACTGAGTGTGGCACAGTGTAGGCCTACAATAATGTACTTTAGCTGAGTCAGCTGTATGTATTCTATCACACACTCACACACTTTCTCTGTCTTTCTATTTCACTCTAAATCTTGCTCTCACTGCACATATGGAACATTTGGATATTACAATGTGAGGTAATTGAGAATATGAGGCCAAAATCATGACATAAAATTGTCCAAGCTATATCTGCGTTCACAGGAAAATGATTCCTACGTTCCAACTCCCTTACAATGTTCCAACACACACACACACACGCACACGCACACGCACACACACACACGCGTCATTTATCCCATGTGAAGTGATTCCACTGATGTGGAGGTTTGTGGGCTTCCATGTTAAATCTCCAGTCAGCCAATAATATGACAGTAGATAAGACCTAGGAGAGACTTTGTTTATCCACACACACACACACACACACACACACCCACACACACACACACACAGCTGACTATGGCGTGTTGAGGTTCATACTCTTATCTTGTAGGGGTCATTGTGGTTTCAGCTGGACGCTATTAACTACACCAATAGTATAATGGTCAGATATTTTAGCTACGGATTGCCGTTAGCATGTCTTGCCCTACTCGGCTTCTCGCTTGGGGATTTGATCTTCCGGTGCCCGAGCTGCACGGCAGAACAAGTAAACGCTTGTCCGGAGGTCAAGGCCATTTGCAGCGAGATCGTGAGAGAGCCTGGCTGCGGCTGCTGTCCGGTGTGTGCTAAGCTGGAGGGAGAGAACTGCGGGGTCTACACGCCCAGATGCTCCACCGGCTTGAGGTGCTCCCCGAGTGTGAATGCAGAGTTTCCCCTGCAGCAGCTCATCCAAGGTCTGGGGCATTGTGTGCAAATGGTAGACCCAACAGCCAGTGAAGTCCACCAGGTGACAAATGGTGAGTAGATAAATAACTGGAGGTGGCCGCACACCATCAAGGCAGGGATTCAAAAATGTATTGCATTAAAGGAAAAAAGCTTTCATTGGCAATAACAGAGTGTTTCTCAATCATTTTCTCAATAGGGTACTGTCACAAGTTATCAAATCTCTGAATTTTATAGATTTAAAAATGAGCCACAAATTAAATTACTGCTTGGAATATTTCCTTTGTGTTCTTATATGCCTTCTTTTCACTGCATGTCTGGTCAAATGGCCTTAAAGGTTTCTTGTCAAAATGCCAAATTGTCTGTTGCGGCAACCACATAAAATCCCAATCCCTGCTGCAACATGGAGCCTTGCTGTTACAGTTATCAAGGACAAAGGGTCCTTATTGATTTTTGGAAATGAATGTTGACATACACAGTACATTTAGCAGGAAACGGCAGGTCCAGATCTGAGTACAAACATACATTATCCCTGTGATGAACTCATAACTGTGGTCTGTAACCCACATATCCTTAACCTCAAAGCTGCAAACTGATTTTACTTTTCAATTGGGGCCATGTTGATCCCATGAAGATATGACTGGGAAAAGTAACAATTTCAGCAAATTATGCTGTCATTTCTTTGTAAAACATTTGAATCATTGTGATGTTCTTTGGGTCAAGATGACCCAAGTCACTAGCTCTTTGTGGCAGATAGAAGGCGCTAAAGCTTATTCTACAGCTTACACAGACATATTATGTGCACTGCTGGCACAACAAGGTGTGTGTTTGAAACGTGAGGACAACAGGAGGGTTAAAAGGCACGGAAAAAACAACACAAATACATAAAGAAATAATTAATAAAAAAATAAATACACACAGAAATGCCAATTAAAACACACAACACACAAAATCATACACAATCAGATGGCGCCGCCGGGTGGCCAAATACGATATTTCTAAGGACATCACGAGGGTGTAAAGTACTATAATTAGAAGCAACTTTCTGACTTATTTTGTATAATTATTCATTGATGTGGTTAAATTTTTTTTATATAATAGTCCCTCAAATAACATAAAATCAACATATTCATCGATTTATTTAGTTCTATTTTATGTTTTTTATGTTTAAACATTATACTGTAAATTCTCTACAGCATATTTGCTTTTAAACTGCCTTGTTAATGCCCCTATTCACTGATCAATATTCAGACCTCTGGATTTGCTTTGTCCCTGCCGCATCTGTTTCTGCCTTTAATAAAAATGACTCACCACTCTTGTACGGTAAACTGTGAACTTGATGGTTTCTGGTAAAATCTTTTTTTAAGACCCCCCTCCCCCACCTCCCCCCTAAAAAGTGCCACATCTGTGTGGTACTAAACCTATCCAATTAGCATAGTTCCGACTGTTTGGAAATCTTAAACATAGTTTTCCCACATCTCTAAAGGAAGTTACGTTGTTCTGGCAAGTTATTTGTTTATGTACTACTGCTATAATGTTTTTTTTAATATAATTAACAATGATAAATTGTCATTATATGATAATATCATTACTGTTTAACCTATACCGGCAATTATATTCTATTTTGGCTGTGGTTTCCTTTAGTTAGCATTTATCTCTGTCCTTCTTCAACCATTTCCAGTCCAATTCTATAGAGAGTATATCAGATTATTTCTAATTTCTCATCAGAACTATTAAACAGAACAGTCTATAAAGTACACATTATAATAGGGTACTCTAATGCATTCTGGCATTAAACTGGACATTGGAGTTTTGATTTAGATTTGTCCCGTGAATTCTCTAAGTCACTTAACGCTCGTAATGTCCTCTGGGTCACAATGACCCAAATCACTAGCTCTTTGTGGTAGATAGAATGCGCTAAACCTAATTCTACAGCTTACACAGGCATGTGATGTGCACTGCTGACACAACAAGGA
>JAODUG010051150.1:0-15585 GCA_027564795.1 Aphredoderus sayanus
TGCACTGAAAGTAAAGGGTCCGAATAATTATGCTCGCCCAATTTTTCAGTTTTTTATTTGTTGACAAAGTTTGAAATGTCCAATAGATTTCGTTCCACTTCATGATTGTGTCCCACCTGTTGTTGTTTCTTCACAAAAAATTACAGTTTTATATCTTTATGTCTGAAGCCTGAAATGTGGCAAAAGGTCAAACAGTTCAAGGGGGCCGAATACTTTCGGTTTTGTTTTTTTTTGCGCTGAAAATAACCCATATACCGCTGTAAATAAGAACACAGTGGCGCACACTGCACCACCCAACAATGCCAATGTGCCGGGCGGTGTTTCTGAAGGGGAGCCAGTGAGAGAGTACTTGCTAGGCTAAACTATGGAAGTACAGTAAGCTAGAAAACCACTTACTTCTTAACAGACAGCCAATTATACAGCTGTATTGCAGTGGTCTTGCAGAATCAATATAAAGTGAGATTTTGTAATGCATGTCCTCCTGCCCATGAAAAGCAGAGCGGTCGTTAGCGGCCTGTGTCAATTATGCGTACAAGTCATTTTCCGAAGTCTACTATATATATAAAAAAAAAAACAAATGAGGAGAGTGGAGGCTGGTGGAGAGGGAAAGCCGAAGAGGTCCCAACTCAGACAACGTTAATGAGTGGAGATCTGCACGGAATTTTCTGACAATGTTTAGTCTTATACTGTAGATCAATATTGACTGAGTGTTTTCTTACTTTAAGACTAGTCAACTAGTCTAAGTTTAAATTTCAGTTTAAACATCTGGGGGAATTAGTTGTTAGGAACATCACTAGTTCCTATCCCTAGCAGGTGATTGGACCATCTTCAACCAATCAGAACAATCTGCTATGCTGTGGAAACCTTGCCTCTCCTGCTGCAGGACAAGCCCAAGTTCAATGATCCATGGTTACCAGTGTTTGTATTAAGAGTGATGTGAGTGCTCTCCAAAGCGGTCAACCTGGGGTGAACCCTGAAAGTTCTCTTTCGGTCTCTTTCTGGGATACTACTACTAAACATCTGTCCATTATGTCATTTCAGGCACACATGGAACCTCTGGAATTTCTATCACTGTGTAAAAATGTTCCCTTGCTCTCTAATTTCCATCTCGGACTCTGCATCTGTTCTCACTGTAGGCTATATCATTGTTTTTTCCATCACTGATCATTAAGCACTTGAATCGTACTCTGATCAATGTAGACTGTGTTACTCTCTACTGAAGGCAATTTAACTACCTCACCCCTAGTGGAAGGTGATCATCCCAGTTACAGCTGCTCTTCTCTGGCTCAATGATCGGTCATATCATACAAAGACATAACTTGATATGTGATAAAGATGTCTTTATTTACTTTTTAACGTTTCTTGTTTAACCGTATAATCAGTAATTGTGTTGTGTTGGCAAAAGTGCTCGCAGTAGCCTAGCCTAGGCTAATCTGCTTTATAATCCTGTGGTAGGCAAGGATGGCTGCAAATTCGTGCAATAGTAACTCTTCATTCATGAAATAATCCATGCTTGTGGATACATATGGCTGGTTAGCTGGCAAGGATGGCTTTGTGTTATGCTATTGTATAAACTAACCATTCATGAAATGTATATGTGCTTGTGCACGGTGTGCATATGGTTGGTTATCAAAACGTCACACCCCTGTCCCCGTTCCACCGTACCCTCTGTCCTTACACATGATTCCAGGCTGTTTAACCTCTGCTTCCCTGTCGATGTTGACCGCCCCCTTCCAATCCGCTTCCCATATCCTTAGTCTGAACGGTGAGGTGGAATGAATGTGCAATATAACTAGTTGAAAACGCTGTGGAAAGTATATAACAGCTTCTGGTTCAAATCGACATGGTTGCACTGCTTTATCAGAGGCAGTATTGTCTCCGACAGCTGAAAAGTAGCAAAGTCAGCCGTAGCCTTACATGGAAGAGGGTGCGGGGGGGGCACTTGGCTCGTTGGATTTAAAGCAACAGACACTGAAAGCTACTGTTCTGAGAGCATGTTAAAAATGGGTATAATATGATGCTATTCCAAATAATGGATGTGGTATTATCATCTAATCATGTCAAATACATTGCATTGAGACCTGAAGGAACTATGTCGACCTGTGGGAAGGGCATGGAATGTGTGCAAAGTGGAGTTGTCTGTCTGGGCAGGCATGTGCATGCTTGTGTGTGCACGCAATGCAATTCAACTGATGGCTGTCACTCGGAAGCAATGCTTTATTTACCGGGTGTGCATCACGATGTGTCAGCATCATGTTTTCCTGTGTTAAGCCTATGTAAGGAAAGTCCCCTAGATCAAGATGAGATAACCTATTGTAGTTTTGTTTAACACAAAGCAGTGAGTGCTGAGTGGTCTGTGTATGTAAGTGAGGAAGATGCATGTGGAAGCATGTCAGAACAGCCAGAGCAGAGCTTGCCATTTTATTTTTACTGTAGCAGTGTGCAATCTCTGTTTGTTTGCTATTATGGGAGGTGTGTGTGTTTGGCTGCCTAGGCATTGTTCTGTGTGTGTGTGTGTGTTTTTGCTAGCTAGGGTCATTGCCAAGGTGTAACCAAGGACACAGAAATACACACAACTCAAAGGGTGTTGGGAGGTGTTGAGGGGCTGGGTGGGCTCTCAGTCTACTAGCTGGACCTCAGTGTAAATAATGTACATTCTTTTCCCAGATTGCCTTGTCATCTGGTCCAGACACACTGACTGCTTCCTATCCTACCACATAGGTTTACCACAAGGAGAACCCTGGTGAACTGTGACCTAAACCTTATTGGAATATAGCAATATTCCATCATGTAACAGACTACCACCTTTTGATTATCTTTGTGGGTTTGTTTTATTGTGTTGTGGGAACTTGCTGGACAGGATCTGTGTTTGTTTTAACATAAATTAAATGATGTAAACTTGAGGAGGATACTGTCTGGAACAGAAAATTATTTGGGAGGTTTCCGGTTTCAACATTTTCAAGGAAATCCCCCTACTACGGAGTGTACTGTTTCCCATCCATATCCATTGAATTTGCATGCAGGATCTGTCTACACAGCCACAACCTGTAGCATATCTTGTTTGCCCTGTGTAGCAGTTGTGCTAGTATTTAAAACTGCATTTGTCTGTTTTGTGAAATTAGTGTACTCTGCAAGTTAAGCCCACATTTGTGGACACTATTTTACAAATTGCATGTGGTTTCTCCAAGTCTGATCTAGTGGTGTGAGTTGGCATTAGAACTGCTCTTTCACACTACCATTTCTTCCAAACGTTTTGTTGCAACAGAAGTTTGGTCTTTCAGGGCAGGTCGGCTCAGACACAGTGGTGTGGATGCCAAATAAGTGACGTCTTACTTACCTGTATGGCATTATTAACCCTCCCACTGTCCTAAGGCATTTCAGCAGACTACCAGCAGAGGGAGCCAACCGCGGAATGTCATTAGTCCGTGTTGTGGTTGGCATGCGCTACTGGCGAGTGCACCTGGTCATTTTGACGCATAAGACAGCGGGATGGTTAAAGTCCTGTCTTCCTCCTATATTACTGTGCTAGGCCCATTAGAACGCAGAGCTGTCTTCCTGAAAATCTGCTTTTTCAGTTGTCATTCTGCTCTGTTCTTGTCTTGTATGAGAACCTGGACTCGCTATAGCAGCAATTATGGTGACTGACAGAAAATGTCTGAAAATCTATATTGCTATTGTCTGATTGACCGGAATTGGCTGGTTTACACCTTGACCGGTCACATTGGCAATCGTATTTACACAGTACACTGCACTGACTTTACGTTCTTGCAGCCAGTAAGTGCACTTCTAGGTTGTAGATATTTGTGATGGTAGTCTACCTACATTGACATATCATGTCAGTCAATTCTTCAGTATCCGAGGAAGATGTTTGGAAGTTCAGTAGGTGCTTGGTTTTAAATGAAGACATGAGCACTGGCAGCTAAGGGACCGTAAACTATTACTGAGGTGAGTACATTTAAAATGAACAGGCAGAGCTGTAAAATTAACTGTGAAAGATTTAGTTTGAAAATCTAAATTGACCAGTCAGGCTTGGTTTAAAAAAACAAAAACAAAACAGTGCATCCGTAAATGAAATGACCAAAGACAATTTTTCAGTGATTTTAACCAAAATCCTAGTTTTTTAAAATATTTTTTTCAGTCTTATTTTATAGTGTACGTCACTGTTGCATCGGACATTATGTTGTGGACATCTTTTTACGAAGTTTAGTTATAGCCTGGTATACAGATTGTGCTTTCCTCATTCATTCTTGATTTCCTCCTTGATTATAACTCCCTGTTAATAATTTACTGTAATGCTAAATGGTGTACATCTACGATAACTGACCATGTGACCGTGAAGCTGGGTCTGCGTTATGTGAAGTAACAAGTCTTAGTGCTGCATCACACCGCCTCCCCTCCTCCTATGTGATGCAGAGTGAAGGATGCCACCGTGAACACACTCACTCACTCAATGTAGACTACCTCCTTGCTGGTTTTGCCACTTTACACTGACAGAGAAGTGTTCTGCTTCTCTTCTGCTTATCTACCAGTCCTCATCTTTGACGCTTCTCTCGTTGACGCCTATCATCCATCTGTTTGGAGGACGGCACACTGTGTTCCAAACCGTCAAACGCAATGAGTAATGTTCTTCTTTGAGGTCTACAGAATGCTGTGTTGAGTTAAATACTTTTGGCCGCTCTGACGCAAACCGTGATAAAGCATTGACATTTTGATTTGTGTAGTGTAAGGTACTGTATACTGAAATCCAGCTTTTAAAGTGTGTGTGTGTGTGTGTACGTACGTGTACCAGTTATCTTTTAGTTTCTCTCCAATTGACTTCTGTCATTTGACTACATTGACTAGCTACATTGACTTGTAAGCTAACATGGTCATGTCTCTCTGTCCCCCTCCAGGTTCTGTTGCATGCCAGCCCGCAGTAAGCGCGGCCCCGCCCCTTCGCCAAGATCCGTCTGTTAGATGTGACCACGAGGCTGGTCCGGAGAAGCCACCATGTCTTAAACACCGACATCTCCTCGGGGGCCCTTTCTGGGCCCCCGTCCCCTCTTCGCCGCCGCCTCCCCTCCTCCCCGGGCCCCATCGCTCTATCGGACCTCCCCGCCCATGCCCGGGACAAGCTGCCCAGCTCCGGCTCCCCGCCCTCCCCCACCTCTGGCGGCATGAGCCTGCAGAAGCACCAGCAGACGGGCTCCGACCGGGACCTCCAGTCCACGGCCTCCTCCATCTCCCTGCCCTCCGTCAAGAAGGCCCCCAAGAAGAGACGCCTCTCTTTGGCCTCGCTCTTCCGGCGCCGTGGCCGGGAGCCCAAGTCCGGGCGCCACAAGTCCCGGGAGCTCCAGCATAACGGGGTGACGGGTCTGGCAGGGCTGGACGGCATCGCCAGCATCGAGAGCATCCACTCGGAGATGTGTAACGACAGGAACTCTGCCCTCTTCTCTGCGGCCGCCGCCGGTGCCTCCACTTCGTCTGTGTCGGCTCCCTGCTCCTCCTCCATCGCCTCCTTCTCCTCCTCCAAGGCAGGCGGCGGCGGCGGTGGTGGTGGAGGAGGAGAGCTGCTGGAGTGCCCGCTGTGCCTGCTGCGCCATGCCAGGGAGAGCTTCCCGGACATCATGACCTGCCACCACCGCTCCTGCGCCGACTGCCTGCGCCAGTACCTGCGCATCGAGATCTCGGAGTCGCGCGTCAACATCAGCTGCCCCGAGTGCTCGGAGCGCTTCAACCCCCACGACATCCGCATGATCCTGGCCGACCAGGCGCTCATGGAGAAGTACGAGGAGTTCATGCTGCGCCGGTGGCTGGTGGCCGACCCGGACTGCCGCTGGTGCCCGGCGCCGGACTGTGGGTGAGGATTGGCTCACTTTATGTGTTGGCTTACGTGACTTGGTTAGAGTGAGCATTAGCTTATGTACGTACTAGCCATTTCCTTTCAGGCAGTGTGTGTAAGTACTATTTCCTTGCTTATACATCAAGATAGTGTAGAAACTACGCACATGCATTCTGCTGCGCCACAAACCAGATCTGTAGACAACTTGATCTCTTCTTGGTAACAGGGTTGTGGTGAAGAGAACGCATGCTGTTATCAGCGGTTACACACACACAAACACACACAGTGCCGATGCTGTCCCAATGCATCCATCATTAGTGTTGATTTTCCACCTAGTTTGCCCTGTGTTTTGCTCCCTGTTGCCCAGACCTGCTGATTATCCCTGTCTCTCGTTGGGCTCTGGTCCCCTGCGGTAATCAGCAAGGGCTGCTTCTCATAAAACAATTTGTTGCTAATGCCACTGCATGTTATCGGTGGAAACGTATGGTTGGGGGAGCTTTTGCATAGCTCTACAGTAGCAGTCACTTATGTGCATTTGCTAGGGCTGGCCTAACTTCCAGTTGTCTCTAAAAGACGATTGGATATCGGATTAAAGCCCTGCTGTAAATGCAAGGAAACCCCTCCCCCCATCCCTTTTTAGAAATTTGACTCAAACAACTGAAAGCCATTGTGGCTCCTGTTGTGTGTTATCTATCTGTAGCCTGTAACCACAGCTAGAGAAAACAAAGGGACTTGGCAGTCATCTGGCCTGGAGCCCAAATACCGCTGACACCAGTGTTAAGAGCGCTTTGTTGCTTTCACAAAGGCAAAGAAGTGGATGTGAGTAGCTGCTACAGACTAGTCGGGACAATGGTCAGAGGGAGAGATTTAAAAGAAAACAGTTTTCCTAGAACTCTAGGACTACCTTTTTTATTTGTTGTAAAAAATATTTTATTGTGCGTCAGTTTTTACACATCAGATTAACATTATGTATGTTGATGTGTTCCGGATCACATCCTTGAAGGACAAGGATCTCTCACTTCTAGATGGGGTGGGGAGGCCTCGCCTAGGCCAAGCAGTTTTGGTTTGACAAAACCTTTCACTTTATTTTTCTTTCTTTTCTTTTTTTTTTATCAGAAGTATACAGTGAGATTCAGAGGATGGCACAGGGCTAGCATGTCTGTACTAGGAAGTGACAGCGCCACAGTGAACAGCTTGTTAGCTTCTTGCAGGACTAAACGCGTGTCCCGACCAGCCCATCTGCACATAATTTAAGAACGGATTTTAAATGCATGCCACCAGTTCACGCCTGTTTTGACCTTTTGAGTAAAATGTATGCTCACAAATCATTTCTAGAGTGACATAATTACAATACTAACAAGTTAATACAAGTGAATTGAACATTTTCCAACATTTCTGTCTATGCTGCAAGTTGTATCATATGCTAGGATCCTCCTCTCCCTAGTAGATATCTATTTACGTCATTATCTAACTCAAGGTTCAGTGTTAAAAACAGATCATACTGTACAGCATCAGTGATTGAATGACGAGAGAATTTCTGTGTTTGTACATGCTCTGTTCAGTTCTGAGGAAAACGGTGCTAGTTGGCACTGCAGCACCTTTAGAAACAACTTGGGAACACCCTGGCTTTGGCCTGAAATAGAAAGGTGTGGTGTGTTATTAAGCCTGTCCACCCACAATGCAGATGTCTAATAGAGGCCCGTCTCTGGGTGTTGGCTAGTTTTTTGGTCTACCCCTCAGTTTTGATTGTTTTCAGATGCCTCACTAGACTGTCGAGTACAGCTATATTGATATATTAACTTGCTAAACTTACAGGATTTACACTCTCACATGCTCGCATGGATAGCTATGTAGTTGATTGTAGCAGCATTGTTTCTCTCGCAGCTTTAGTAATGTGAATCTTCCATAATGTACTATGTTGTGTAATAATTTGGAGAAACAAAGCTAAGAAATGCCAAAGCCATGTGAGAGAATGTAGGAGACAGTGAGATAAATGTTGGGAAAGAACAGAGCTCCAGTCAGGTTTAAGGGGATAATGTGACCCACCCTTGTGTTGTGCCGAGCCGCAGCAGGGTGCGGCTGCAGCCACAGCAGCTGGAGGGCTTGGTGCTGCAGTTTAAAGCGCTGGTCCTGATACTGCACTGTCCTGCACAAATATCCTGAGTCAGCCCCCACCGCCACCCCCCCAGCCCGAACACACCCATGTGTCACTAAGCTGCCAGTGTTTACATATGGACAATTAATCCCATCTGTTTGGTTTCGTGGGAGTGGTGTATTTGATGTATTTACCTTTTGACCTCCCCCAGTTGGAGTTAAACATCTGCTTACTCTGTTAAAACAAGGTGACTGATGCCTTTTCTTTGTACACTTCGCAGAATGTTGTCATTGAGATGGTGGTATTGTGAAATGAGCAGTGGGACAGTATTTACTTCATCCACTGCTCATTGGTCTTGTCATTTTTGTCTGGCCAACTAGCTATAGACAAAGAATATGAAGTTTTACATTGTGTTAACATCGTACAGTAATATTCTGGCCCGATTACCCTCGTGGAGCTCAAGGCTAAACATTTCACAGCATTTTATTTATTTTTATATTGTTGTCTTTACCTGTATCTAGCCTCACTCAGTCTTATTGATGTTTGTCTCTAACTGTCTTTTTTTCTTTCTTTTTTTTTCTCTTCTTCTCTTCAATCTCTGTGGCCGCCTGTCGCCTCTACACTAATCCACCAGCCACAATGTTTCCCATTGCACAGTCCCCATTTCTGAGTGATGTGGCCGGCTCCCAGCCACACAGTGTGTCATTGCAGGGACTTGGCAGGGGTCAGCTGGTGACTCTGTCTCACTGATGGATCACATCAGCAGGCCATTTCAGATAGGGTTTTGCAGACTATAAAAGCCGTTCGTCCACATGCACACCATAGGTACGGGTCACACTGAGAGCAGTGAGACACGTATGCACTGCAGCAGAGGCTTCATTTAGAAAACTCGGCATAAATGTATGCCTAAACCTCAGAATCACATTTGTATGCAGTTGTCTAGTGTTGAAATGTGCATGCGTGCTTGATACATTGTTTCAGCATCGTCATCGCGATGTGCCCAACTGCAATAGTATGTGTGATGTAGTAAGGTAAACAAGACAACAAAATGATTGCAGTAGGCCGGTCCACTACAACGTACCGTACCATTTCAAAAGAACGCGTCTGCTCTCTCCACAACAGTGCGAGCTGTTTTAACCCTCATGATGTCCTTAGGGTCAAAATGACCCAAATCACTAGCACTTTGTGGCAAATAGAAGGCGCTAAACCTAATTGTACATCTTACACACACACATGATGTGCGCTGCTGACACAACAAGGTGTGTGTTTGAAACCCGAGGACAACAGGAGGGTTAAAAGTCACGTTAAACAACACAAATGCATAAATGAATAATTAATAAATAAATACACACAGCAATGACAATTAAAATAATTATACAATCACACACAATCAGATGGCGCTGCCTGGTGGTTCAAGACTATATTTTTAGGGCATCACGAGGGTTAAAAACACTTTATTTTTTATTATTAAACGTGCCTATTGTAGTCAGGGAGAACACCAACTCGGACAATAGAGCATATTGATTTACACATTGATGGCCGTCTCATTAGGTTATGCATAATATGTGAAATGAGCTCATGCGCTCTATCGTTTCTAATGATAGATTTATTTGGGTGGGGAAGATTCATATTTGGCCAGGCGATATTCCTGTGGTGATATGCGTTTTTAGATTGAATGTTTTTTTTTTTTTTTTTTAAATATGATTAAGGGCTTTATTTCGTAATGTCACTATCGGACAGCTGATATTCGTGTCTGGAAACACTTTGTGTGAGCTCTGCGCGGATGATAGGATGCATAGAACTGCGCATCTTTTTCAGCAGAAAGTTGCATATGCACATGTCGCCACAGTTAACGAAATAATTTGCTTTGTTAACTTTATAACCTTTTTAAATGATGCATTCCCTGCTGGATGCTTCAGTCTTCACGGGGCAAGTTATTAGCTCACAAGCTGACCCTATTACAATTTATTAAGCTTTCTAGACTGGTCCACAATGATGGATTGTTAGTTTTAATGCACATTCTGGCAAATACACTTTATGAATATAGACTGCAAGCTGGCATACACATGAAATACAGTATTTTAGATTAATTTGTTAGACATTGGTACTAGTAAGCCTACCAAAATGGGGTGCAAAATGGCATATTTCTTGAGAAATGTGCTACTCTAAACTACTGATCTACTCATCTTCAGTCAACAAATTCTATAGTCTGCTACTATCTGTATCCTGTGTTACATCTGCCATTTTTATAATTAAGTAATCTAATCTCTGACTACAATTACAAGTATTAAGAAGCAGGTAGGCTTATTGGCAATGCAACCCCATGTTTGCATATAAATCAGATGTGCTGATCTTCAGTATACTTTCTCGGTTATCTATATTCCCAGGTACCTCAGTGAGCCTTCCTACGTCACGTAAATACGCACATACAAATGCTCTTCTGCTCTTAGCCATTTCCCATTCTTCCAGGAATTGTTTGAGCTAGCTGTAAACTTCTGCCTCCCCTCCAGGTTTTCTGTAAATGCTGCTGTAACAGGACCTTGAATATTTGGTTAGTGGGGATTGTTTATAGGATGTCCTGTCATGCCATCCTCACCAAAATAGTAGCAGAAATGAATGAGGATGAATGTATGATGGCCATTGGACTTATAATGGCATATAACCTTAGTAATATTACCAATACTACCAATTTGTGTAATTTTCACACAAGTATTAGTTTTATACATAATCTGTGTGGGACCCTTTTAGGATGGAGAGTGTCATCCTGACCTACATCATGGACAGACCATGTCAGAAATGCTGGGGATAGCAGTCTGTATTTCTAGCAAACCCCAATTCACACTGTATATTTGCATCCCTTAGCATTCCAAACAAAAACCACAGGGCTTCTCTTCCCTCATACTGTCTCTCCTTCTCATCTCTTTTAAAGGCGCTTTAAAGTAAGTGATGCTGGAAAAACATTGTTGAACTCCACAAACAAACAAACCTTTTCCTTCAATGTGACCTCAGAAGCTCCACCCCACTCATTGAACACCTATTGCCATGGCTGGAATAGTGTTTTGTGGTGTTTGTTCCCATTTTCAGAGCCAGGGTTGTGTACGAACACTGTATTATATTCTTGGCCGACTGTGAGGAGGTACATTTGCTGAATTTGACAGTGCATTTGATTATAATCACCTTTTAAGCTTTAGCTCCCTGTTAATGTAAAGCATTTTCTTTATATTGACTTGTGTGGGAACATGTATTTGGACCAGTTATCATCTCCATAAATGATAGTCCAGCCTATTCCAGTCAAGCCCACACAAACAGCTGGCCCCTCTCCCAAGCTCTTGAGAGGCTCTGGAGCCCAGCCCACACACACTTTACTGTTCTTGAGAAGTTTAAAAAAAAATAATCACCTTCATGTGTGATGTGTTTTTGAAGGGGTCCTACACTACATTTACATATCCAACTTTTCTAAGGATGCAAATTAAATATCTTAAACAATTATACCCTTATACAAAGCAACTATGCAGTGAGTACACAATGCAACTGCTAGCCTATAATGTCTTAGGCTCTAATGGTACCTACAGGTAGGCACATGCAAGGGAACAAGGACCCAGACAACTAGACTATCCTGCCCCAATACAAGCCAGTGCTGGCTATAGACTAGCAATAATTTGCCTTTACTACAGTCCGTGGAGCATTACATCCATAGTATTGTATGTATTTATTTTCACATGAACTGAATAACATTGCATTCAGAACAGAGACATTCCTTTTAACATGTGCAGCATCAAAATGAATTTATTTTGTGAATTACACTGAATTCAGTTTATGTGACAATAAATACATTAATATTGCAGCTATGGCTGTAATGCTCCATGGGTCTAAATGACTATCAATTAGAGTGCTATTATACTGTGTTTGCAATATTATTCAGTAAATGAACTGCTGTAGCCCCAGCTAAATGTGTTTCAGCCATTAGTCAGCCATTCCCAGACACTCTGGGAGGGTGGGCCAAGTAGGCTGGCTTGTGCAGGGCAACAGCAGTCCATGGGTGGATTTGTCTGGCTGAGGTTTAAAGATTCTGCATGAATTAACATTGGTAAAAAACAACCCTTTAAGGAACCTGCCTGGAAATTTAATTTAAGTTGGTGATCCTCAGCATTTAGTGTGGTTTGGGAAGTGTAAAAGTAGTACAGTGCTGTGGTGACAAAATTATTTTTAGTGTTTTCTGAACTGGTGCAAATTTCTGTATCTGTTACTCTGGGTTTTGTAGGGGCTTTTTCTCAACAGTGTAGAGATTTCTTGACTGAATGAGTGTGTTGCGGCTTTTGCATCAGGTGGCGTTCAGGTGGTTCCCTGTATAAAAAGAATCCCTTACCACAGAGCTCTGTAGCCTTTTGAGAGTTGTAGCCCGGTGGATTACCAGGCTCTCTTTTAACACCGACTGTTATGTGTTCGTGCGCCACTGCTGCCTGGTTCAGCACAGTGAAGTGATCTGCGGCAGAGGAAGTCTCCCAGGCTCTGAGCTCGGTCAGGGTCAGGCATTGAGAGACGGGAGTGGAGACCTTTGCTGTCAGCAGATGCAACAAGAGCTCAAAGCATCAAGATCTCTCTCACGCACAATATAACTAAATGGAGGAAAAAAGTATATCTTTTAAAACCTCAGAATAATTTTTTTTTTACCCCTCAAATATTGGTAATTTTTATAAATGACGGCTGTGATTATCAGACTTAAACGATATCATATCAATACGATACTATAATCAAACATTTGAATTCATCCCGATCTTTTGATATGGTTTTAACATTCAGTTTCTGATTGGTAATGTATGTCAACCACCAAAAGGTGTTCTGAACAGAGACTGCTTTCAGGTGTAGATTTGTGGACCTCTGTCCTAACGACAGCGTCTGTTATCCAGCACGGAGATTTATTGTCTGTCAGAAGAGATTCCACAGAACCTCAGGAAAAGAATTACTGAAGCTTGGAAATGCTGACCATTTTATTCTTTGCCCTCCATCAATTCACTCAGTTGGTGGAATGGAAGATATTACCAGTGTTATGAATTTTGATGAAATCACAAGGGGAACAATAAGCTGTTTTGGGGAATATCAAACAAAGCTACTGCTCTCCCGAGGAAAAAATAATTAAAAGAAACACTGCTTGTTTGTCAAAATGTTGCCAGAGACCACCATGCAACCACAGTTCTATGATGCTACAGGGGAAAAACAAGATAATGTGGTTTTATGAAACCAAAGGGCATCTTTCTGACAGAAAACCACAACAATCTGTTTAAAGGAAACATAACATTATAGAGCATCATCAAAACCTCATCCAATTTTGAAGCGTGGTGGATGGAATTTTTGACTTGTTTTAGCAACCTCAGGGCCAAGGCTGCTTGCTCAGTCCCCGTTCTGTACAATACGTTGCTGTCCATCATCACAACTGGAAGCTAGGACAAATAATCAGTGCACAGGTATACAATATATAGGAGCCATTTACAGTAGATGAAGGCAATTGGATGGATTATTTCTTTGTTTAAAAAAGAAAAAAGGTACATCAGTTAAAAAGCTTTAGTGCTTTGGTATTGCTGGTTAAATATAGCCAGGCTATCAAATCTTCTATGGAAATGTCATTTTTTAGCTACAAACACCCTTATACAAATTTTCTGATTGATTGAGGACAGCCATGTCCCGATTAGTCATGTCAAACGACTGAACAGACTAGAGATAGATCAGTGTTGATGGAGTGTGCTTGCCAAATCCCAGATACGGATTATGAAGTCATTACACTGGAGTACCGACAAGTGTGTGTGTGTGTGTGTGCGTGAGTGTGTGTGTGTGTGTGTGTGTGTGTGTGCGTGAGTGCGCACGCAATGGTGCATGCGCTAGTACATGTGACTACCAATAACAGCAGCATGCACTCATGTATCTCCTCAGCCTGAATCTCATTGTGCCTCATATTCATTGCCATGCCAAGAGCCACATCTGTACTCCATTTAGTTTTCAAATGAGTAAAGATCTATTGGTTTGGAGTGCTTTTAGAACTGCTGCTCTGCAAGAAGTCCACATTCACATTATTGCTTGCAGACCCTTTTCATTTACATTACCTTATTTAGACTTCTACTTTTCAAATGTCGTTTTGGGTAATGCATTGCCAGTACATACTAAAAAGAAGCATGCATTATATTCTTTTTTTTATAAAAAACATTTTTAAAGCTGTTATAAGTAGGATTTGAGAGCTAGCTAAAAGAAAGAGAGCAAGATTTGATAGGTTTGCAACAACTCCAAAGCCCACCCCCCTCCTCCTCTGCTCCCTCCCTCTGGAGCCTGTTGGTCTGCCATTGCAAGCCAATATATGACCCTGCTGCATTCAAGTTATTGATGGCACAATAGTGTTGCCGGATCAATTGTGGAAAAGAGGCTCTGATTGGTCAGAACCTTTGGGTACATACTTGGGGGGCCATCAACCGGAGCACATTCTTAGAGTGTTTCACTCACTGAACGGCTATGACATTTAGAACAAATTACACTGTGCATATCTGTAAAGTTATACTTTTTTTAACTGTCAAGCAAGGAAATGTCAGTTTCCATTTGAACCAACCTTGCATATTGTTCCTCCTTTCACCTGTGACAGGTATGCAGTGATCGCCTTTGGCTGTGCCAGTTGTCCCAAGATCACGTGCGGCCGGGAGGGCTGTGGCACGGAGTTCTGCTACCACTGCAAGCAGCTGTGGCACCCCAACCAGACCTGCGACGCAGCCCGTCAGCAGAGGGCCCAGAGCCTCCGCCTCAGGAGCGTCAGATCCTCCTCCCTCAGCTACAGCCAAGAGAGTGGGGCTGCAGGTGA
The DNA here is from genome assembly GCA_027564795.1 of Aphredoderus sayanus. Taxonomy (NCBI): domain Eukaryota; kingdom Metazoa; phylum Chordata; class Actinopteri; order Percopsiformes; family Aphredoderidae; genus Aphredoderus; species Aphredoderus sayanus. The sequence goes on from JAODUG010051150.1 coordinate 14,752, forward strand.
GCTGAACACACACACACACACACACACACACACACACACACTCTTGCTTAATGCTACCGTACTGTATGCAATGGACACAATGCTACACATACAGTGACTCCTTGAAGGCGCCTATAGGCGGAGGTTTCAGCAGTGCCGGGTATGTTTATTGCAAGCCACACTGCAACGTGGATAAAAAAACACAACAACTTGGGGATGACATCGCGTTTGTATTTAGAATGTACGATGATAACACCCTCTGAACTTTATGGTATGACGCATAAATCTATGCAGTAGAAGAAGGAATATATACTCGTGCTACACTTTCATCTAGGACAGCCCAAAATCGCACAATGTATACCGGGTTTAAAGGATAGGTTACCTATTGTCAACCCAGACCTATTGAAATACTGTCTCCAACATGTATAATGCATGGCACGTTTATCTAACTTTTAATCTCACTGATAGCTTTGACATCAATAAACGTAATGGGCTTGTAATGTGGGCATCATCTTCAAATAAATCTCTTTATGAAAACTGGTACAGTCAGATGTGTTTGTTTTCACCTAAATGTAGACACAACCCAAGCTTTCGGTGTTGTTTTTCCAGTTTTCTACCTTTTTAGATGCGTCTATCACCTGTCCTAACACTGAGTGGTACAAACAAATGAATGCCACCCAATGTGGCGTTCATGCTGTGTTACTGTGCAATACATGAACCCGTCCTTGCTGGCTTGCGTTTCACAGCGGACGACATCAAGCCATGCCCGCGCTGCGCAGCCTACATCATCAAGATGAACGACGGCAGCTGCAACCACATGACCTGCGCCGTGTGCGGCTGCGAGTTCTGCTGGCT
>JAODUG010051170.1:0-15585 GCA_027564795.1 Aphredoderus sayanus
GGGAGCACAGCTGAATATTGGGGGGTTGTGTCCCCCCAAATATATATCATGATGATGGCCTTTGTGTAGATGTTTGTGTGGGTGCAATGCACCTCTCTATCCCTTCCACTATACAGCAAGACTGTAGTAACTTCCACACCACTCAATCTTCATTGTTCATAGTCACAGTCTCTCCGCTATGAGCTTCCAAACATCCTGCCGATGCATACTGCTTATGACATCACACAACTTTACTCATATTTATATATGTTCACTACAGTATGTCAGACATCGCATTACCATCCACATTTTGCGATTGTAAGCTAATACACTTCACCAAATATCTCCTCGCGGTCTGCTATTTGTTTTCTGTACGTGCTAAAAAAATAATCCGGTACTTTTGCACAGCCCTGGCTCCGGAAATAGGAACACAAACAAAGTGGTGCAGACAAAACAACAATATCCTAGCCTAACAACAGGTGTTGTTGTTTTTGATTGAATTCAAAAATCAACAAAGTTTCTCCAGAATGACAAAGTACCTTTTTAAGTAAGTTATGTTGGGGAGTTACGATGAAGAATCATAATATACATATCACATTGTCCAAAAAAATAACACTTTGAAGATGAGCACTAACTAGATGAACACTAATCAGAATGTGTATTACATTTAGTTAACTTACCAAATTCACTGTGATTCAAAAAGTTCACTGAACAGATATAGGAAATGATCAATCTGCTTACTGCAGCCAAACTGTTATTTTACGAACAAAACAACATCTTCTCCTACACAATCCATACAGCTTTTGGCATTTTACCTTCTGGAAGGGTCTCTATATGGATTCCAATTCAATGCTCTGCAGTAAAATACGACACTGAACCTTGTGTTGACCTCCCAATTTTCTATAAATAGGTTAGTTTGATCAAAGAGTAAGTGATTTTCTTCAACAAAAATCAATGTCATGTCATTTAAAAGGACCACTGTCGCTACATTATCCAAGCATACAGTTCAGTAAGCAGCTCTATTGCCACTGGCCTGGCAGGCAGATATACCCCCAATAACTATTTTTTTCATGACAAATGATATAGAAGTTAGTCTCAGTTAGCATTACATGATAAAAACACTTAAAAGATATGTCTGTCATATTCATTTACGAATGCAAAAAGCAATTTAAACTTAAATGTAAATGCTTACCTTATTTGTTAGATCCCTTTTTTGAAATACAATTGATGTCGTATCACAATGCTGCGCAGTCTAGTTTTAATACAAATTCACAGTCGTTTCAGGTTCAATGACTGCAGTGATTTTTCAGTCAAATTCTGATCATAATTATTTATTTTTAAATATTACATTTAAATCCTGTAAATCTGTTTACAATGTTGAATTCTGGGAAGAACTGCTTAGTGTTCCTTTAACTCAGCCCCTATGCAGAGATAGTTAGAGATGTTAGTCAGAACTTCACCGGCTATACACCAGTGCCTTCTATTACTCCTGCCTCGGTGGATTAGGTCAGTGGCACAAATATCCCATTCTGTTTCCTGACTTTTCACATATGAACGTGCTTCACCAAGACTATGTGATATTAACTCACAGACTGGAGCTTCAGTACAATTTGTTATATTTGTGGTTCATGTTTTTAGCTAGTAAAGCATGCCAACGTATACCACTTATCAATTATTTATATTGATCCTTCATTTAATGTCTGCACATCGGGATAAACGAATGCATAGACTCATGTACTGCGGAATAAATTGATTAATAATGATCTATTCATTGATTAAATTAATGTTGGGGGAATGGTTCTAAAGCCTTCAAAAATGTAAGAAAGCATATCAGAATGTCAAATATATTAGTTCAGTAGCTTTCAAAGTTAGGATCCCCCAAGTAGTCAGAGAAACCCATGCATAAGATTCATCTTCCAACAAGTCCCTAACCATCCCACTGCTTTACCCACATTTTGCGGAAAAAGCCTATTCAAATACCAGATGGCAACTTATCAATGAACATGCCCAGTTGGTTTGTTAGCTAAATCAAGTGTACAAGCTCATTTTGGCTGGTAATTCCGTTGAGCTTATTCATATCTCGTGGGAAACATTCTGCAAACTCAAGTGCCCAACAACGCATAGGCGCACCCACTCAAACTGCAGTCATTTGGTATTTGTGAACACATACTGTACTACAAAGCTTTATTTGAAACCACAGTTTTCATTAAATTTGTCATTCAAATGTAATTTAAACTGTAGGTTACACAATACAGACAGACATTGTATTATTCTAGTATTTAATTATTGTACTTTTTTATTGTTAGGTCATAACGGAAATATACTGTTAAATTAAACTCATCATAAAAGTATTTAACATAGCCTTTGTCAAGTCAAAACATAGCCAAAAGATAATCTGTTATACCAAACTAGCAGTTTTAAGGGAGCTATGAAGTTTAGGTATTCATTTTTCAATGTCACATAATTGTGCCTCCTTATTGCCTCCATGGTGTTGTGGAAATAACCTTTTAAATGCATATATTAATAGTTCATGCATGAATACATTAGACATAGTTGTTTTATTGTTGAGCCTGTTGGATTTAGCAATTTATGGATTCTCATTTATATCAAAGGAATTTAAAGGGTTCACTAAATGTAAACTGTGTAAAATCCAAGGTTCAAAGTAATTTATGGAAAGCAGGTTTAAAAAGATATGCAAATAACTTGAAGGAATGAAGGGCTTTGTATATCCCCTCCCGAAATTTAAATTTATATTGCTCAGTAGAAGGCTTACACTTCTCCTAAGTGACAGAAACAGATCATGGAGCTTTTGGAACTACTGTAGTTTTAGCTTATCAAGCAACCAACAAGATCAATTTAAAGTCATTCATGCAGGTATTTATCCATTCACCCCGCACCTCTGTGCTACATAACGTTACAAGATGAATGGCTTACCAGAACATGGATGCATTTTCTCAGTTTAAATGCAGGCAAAATCTAATCAGCGCAGATGCTGCTGATAGAATTGATTTTTACTCTTAGCTAGCATAAAAAGGTGTAGACCTATTTATGTTATGTTTTTCACTGCAGCTTTGATTCAGCACAAGCAGCCCACAAATCTTCAGTGCTCCATGCTATGTCACCCTATCTAACACACACCAGCACGTGTTCAACCATTTTTTTTTTTAACTTTGTTCCATGTTTCCTCCCTATATGGAACTTGCCTTGGGCCACAGAAGTTCTAATGATCCCAAGACAGACATGCTTTGCTTTGTGTGGGACTCCAGTCCAATTCAATGGAGAACCAAGGATTACATTAAATAAGTGGCAAATGGCCATTGTAACAACATGCAAAGTCAGACTGGTCAAAGGAGTTTACTGTTGAACCTTATCTACCGGTATACTTCAAAGTAGATAGTTATGTTGTTGCATTTACTTTCAAGATAAAGCAGAAATCCATGAAAGTACATTAAATGTAAATTCTTTCTCAAAAGATGTTTCCCTTGATTATCTTTCCAGGAAACGCATACAGAGAATGCATGGATAATGGAACGTGGGCACTGAGGAGTAATTACTCCAGTTGTCAGCCCATTTTGGAGGAAAAGGTTAGTACTGTATAACAATGTTGGGTTGATCCTCCTACCTGCTACATTTGCTGGGTAATCGCTTTACAGTGGGACAAATGCACATCCTCATTATGCTAATGCTGTGCACGGATGTACTCACCAGTTCATATGATGATTTGGTCAAATAAAACTAAACTACAAAATTAATCTACATTTTACAGAGAAATTGATAAATGTATGATATCTCAATGCTCCCAGACAATGGCTTTCATATTGTATGTAATGATTTTGGGCTGGTTACCTCTGATGTGATTACTGTATGTGTATTTATAGTTATATCAATATGTGCTATTTCATTTTTCAATTGAAGGGTCAGACAGTGAGAAAGACAAAGAGAAAAAGAGAGAGAAACCTTTAATGCACATTCACTGTTATCCCTTACTTTGATAAATGTTTCTAAGTTGTTTTATTAATGTAGCCCATTTATGTAGTGATGTACAAAAAAGTAATTCTAACGCTCTAACATCTTCACAGAGGAAGTATCCTATGCATTATAAGGTAGCACTGATCATCAACTACCTTGGCCATTGTATTTCCGTGGGAGCTTTAGTTGTGGCCTTCATTCTCTTCCTTTGCTTAAGGCAAGTACAGAAATAGTGCCTTTTTAAATCTTATATGCATGTGACCTTACAAAACATAAGAATGCATGTGATCTCTTTGGACGGCCCGTCTCCTTATCATTATCTTGTTTATGTCATATTAATTGAGGCCTCCGGTTTGGCACAGCAGGGATCTGAGTCTAGGAAATGCATACGTTTATATTTGACAGTGTGTCACACATTCCCTTATTATTTTCATGCTATGACTGAAAGAGAAATGACACAATGTGGCTTCTCTTCATCTCTGCCTTCTCCTGTAGAAGCATACGCTGCCTTCGAAACATCATCCACTGGAATCTGATCACCACCTTTATATTAAGGAATGTCATGTGGTTTTTGCTACAGTTAATTGACCACAATATTCACGAGAGCAATGAGGTAAAATGATTGTGTGTTGGAGCTATTTTAGAATTTATTTGGAAATCTATTCAGGGAGTTGGGGGTTAGAGAAGCAAAATGTATTTGGGACATACAGAGCTGAGAGAGTGACTCAGTATTCTGCTTTATTGTAATTTGCCAGATTGCTTTGCTCTTTAATTGTTTTTATATAAAATCACAGCATTCTTCATTTCTTTAATTGTAACTAACATAATTATTTTGAATATGCATGCGTTAGAACTATCCAACAGGAACAGTTTAGTTCAATATTTGTAGTTAAATTAGTAAATTATCTTAAAATCAGGTTTTAGCAAAACATCATGGCAATACAACCTTGTGAATAAAAGGGTGTGTACTCATTTAAAGTTCTCTGTCTTTTTCAGCCATGGTGTCGTCTAATTACGACAATATACAACTATTTTGTGGTGACTAACTTCTTCTGGATGTTTGTTGAAGGATGCTACCTCCACACAGCCATTGTAATGACTTATTCAACTGACAAATTACGGAAGTGGGTCTTCCTTTTCATTGGCTGGTGTAAGTACCTTTTATACAGTAATACATATTTTATATGTTTATAATATAAATATGTAAAAAATTAGTAAGCAAGCATTCCTAGACTGTACTATAAATTATGTGGGTATTGTTTGTCAGCTTTAGATGGAATAATTCACTTCTCTCACATGAATCGGTATTTTGACATTTGTGAAAAAACAATTACTCTACATAAAGTACTGGTACAGTGTACAGTACATTAAAACATATTGCTACTGTTTTGTGTTGTAAAGCTTGAACAAAATATTAATTCCTTACTTTAAGTAGTAGTATATAATGTACTGCAGAGAGACATTGTTAGTGACTGATCATTTAATGAATCATATTTTAATATTATGACATGAGATCTTTCTTACATCCAGACGCCAGCCCATATGGTTTTATTGGACATCATATGGAATTCAACATAATATAACCTCATACACATAGGCATACTACAAAGGCATGACATCCAATTTATGTATACAAACACGCACTACATACAAATGCAGATGTAGTACAAATACATTTTGGTAAATATTAACATAAGTATACGTACTCAACTCACAGTATTTATTCAGGGTCTTTTTTCCTATTTTCCTCAAGCACCTTCCAGAAACAGTGCCCATGTATGTTTCACGATCAAAACAGCCACTGTATCTCGTCATCTTCCCTCCCTAAATTGACACAGATTGTCATAGAAAGGACAGTACAAGTTGGTTTCATTTTCTACCTCCCCCAGCCTTAATCAGTGCGAAAAGCAATGGATTCTTTGGTTTGACTTGTGAGTTTAGTAAACTCCTTGTGCTAGAGTGCTAGAATTCTGACTTTCACAACTAAAAACATTAGTGAGCATATTGGTACATCAATATGTTTCATGACTGTGAATCCAAAGTGTACATTGTAAAGTGTCCTCAGTATAAAACAATACTTACAATTAGACAAGACAAAAAGACATTTCCAAAACCAAAGTGTGTCTACAATAGACCTATACGTATGTGTATGACTATAAATGAGTTCATGCTGACATTGTCATTTTCTGTTTCCTTCCAGCTTGATAATACTCTACATGGTTGAGCAAATGTACCTCTGTACATTATAGCAACCTTTACACAGTTAGCCTATTTGTATGTTTCTAACTTTAAGCCAACATACAAATCTTTAAGGAAATTGCAGCAAAATGTTGACTGACTTCCTGTTTTACGTGCTGGAATTTATGTATGCCAAGTCTTTGTAATATAAATTATCTACAGTAGGTTAACCTTGAGCTGAAGGATTCGAGAAAGTATGCCGCTACTGAGATGGAGGGCAATACAAACCAAGCCACAGGAAGGACTCACTGCTTGTAGTGCTCTCACTTATCTCAACCATAGCTTCCACATTTTTGGTTTGTTTTTCATTGCATTTGTGCTGCAAATGCTTTCAGGAAGAAAATTACAGAGATTACTGTCCAGTAATAATGCGGACTGAACTGATACAACAACCATACATTAGAGAGACAGAAGAGTGTTTCCCCTAGATTGTTTTGTGTGTGATAAGATCCTCTAATCTACTGGTGGCATCAAGGGAAGGTGCTGAAGTTAGGGGAAAACAAACATGGTTTGGTCACAGATGCTCCAAGAGCTGGGTAGTTAATTCACGCTTAAAAAAATGGTCTCACACAAGTACAGAATTAAATGTTATTCACAAAATTATGAATGTATGTATTATTATTAACAACATGCATATTACATTTTATATCTTATATATTGTATAGTATGAGTTTATTATTAACATCACGTGACATAATGTTTGTACCATCTTTAAGCATCACTCTCTGTCAATTTGCAACATAAATATTTTTCTAGTATTATTTTTCTCTTTTTCTAGGAGTAATGTCATATTTTGTTCCGTTTTCTACCTGGACTCTATAGTCACTATTTCAGAAAGTCTGTAAAGCTACACAGTTGGTTTCTGTCATGTTTGTCAAATATGTTGTTTTGAAACACGAACTTGGACTACTCAATAGAATACGATCACATCTGTTGCATTTGCCACTGCAGACAACATTTAATACTGCTGTCTTGCTAGCTAAGGCATCCATTGATAGAGGAAACATCTGTGGATGGAGGTGCCATCCTGAAACCTCTGAGGAATGTCAAATAAATGGGAGACACTCTTAGCTGACACAGATAAAGGAAACATATCATCATCATCATCATTACTACCAGCGATTTACTGCTAACTAGTTATTATTTGATCTTTTATGGTTTCATTTAACTTTATCTTTTCAATATACAGTATACAATACAAATATAATATTTTATTGTAATTGAGCTCCTCTGTTGTTTGTTTTCATAGCCAGTCCAGGTGGGAGGGGGGAAACAGGAAGCATTTGTTATTACTAGGACTTAATGTGGAAGAAAGTCATATAGAGCCACTTGAATAAAGGAGAAACAATTTGGATGAGTTCCAGAAATAGATCCATACATTTTAAATCAGCTCCTTAACAACATAATAAAATGCAGATTAAACAACCAGCTTTGATAAATATCTGCATTTGATTAACGATAAAAAGTATACAGTATAGTTTATCTAGAAATCATTTGACAGTAGATTGAGAATCCCTGGTCTATTGTACCCACATAGTTCCAATTCTACATGGTACTTCATCCAGTAAAGAGAATTAAGTAATTAGTGTCTTCTCTGCTAATTAGCATCCATCAGGACCTGAAGGAAGTGGGGCAGTTTAAATCTGTCTAGCACAAGGGAACTGATAAGAGCCAGATCCTGCAGGTGGATCAGAGTACAATTGGAACTCAAGTGATGTTGTCGATTATCTCACTTGTTTCTCTCAGGATGCTTAGAGGTGTCAGTTACTGTAATTTACATCATACCGTTGGAGTATAAAAGAGCTGCATATTTTGTATGCAAATGTATGATGCTCTTAGCAAATATGTATTCCCAGTGAGCCTCCTGTACTGTATATACAGCGTACAAGTAGTTGCTGACCTTTACAGAAATAATGCTTCACGTGAAAAATAATCTTTAGAGAGTGTTTATTTGTTGTTTGTTTGTTTTTGTATGGAAACATCTTTCAAATAACAAGTCGCTTTATCTTCTTATAAAAGCAGAAATACAGTATGTCCTGCATGTGGCCTCTGTTACAAGAATCTATTGATGTCTCTATGCAGGTATTCCATGTCCTATAATTGTTGCCTGGGCTATTGGGAAGCTGTATTATGAAAATGAGCAGTAAGTATCCACTTAGAATATTTACTGAGAATATTTAAGTGCTCTGCCAAAGCCATTTAATCTAATGCTCTCTGCAATCACAGTGTTCTGATATTTGTTTATTATTTATGTCAACAGATGCTGGTTTGGCAAGGAGCCTGGGAAATATATTGACTACATTTACCAAGGCCCAGTTATTCTTGTCCTTTTGGTGAGTAGTTCTAGAACTTCATGAACTTTACAGTTGAAATGTCACTCTCACGACCTTTATGGTATTTATTGAATAGATAAAGTGCACATAATATATTTAATAATATTTGCATTGTTATTATTGATTAGACATGGGATACAAATGGGTGCAAACAGATTAAATGGAATCTGTACATCTGCTGCATGTCCAATCAGAAAAGAAAAGAGAAATTGTGCATAGCAAATTCAAATGCAAAATGTTATTTTATCAAAATGTCTTTTTTTCCTACTGAATAGGAAAAATCTAGAAATATAGAGCATTTGATTTTGCTCATCTCCTTTACCCATTGGGTTATGTCATATTGCTGTACTTTAAGTGTAAATTGTTAACTTTATTTAACTTTATGTGTATTTATTTATTTGAATGTGTTCTAGATAAACTTTGTTTTCCTGTTTAACATTGTGAGAATTCTGATGACCAAACTTAGAGCTTCTACGACTTCAGAAACAATACAGTACAGGTAAGTATGTCTTACTAGACATAGATTATATTTGTAATGATTGTGCATAACATGTCCCTGCCCATAAACCAGAAATGGCATGTCAGGTTCTTCATGTGCCTGAAGCATTTCACAATTATTTTATTACTGTGTGCATTCATAGTATTTTACTCAATGTACTTTAGAGATAACATTAACTAAAGTCCAGCTACCAATTAAATAATAAGTTTGGTATTTATTTTTTAACCTTAATCATTTCCAGGTATTTTCTGAATTCTTAAAGTCTTTTCACGCTTGGTCCCTTTCATCCCTGCAAACAAACTCAGTGGCTCCTTGCATGGCTGACACCACCACTGGTGTTTGAACGTGTGTGAATGGGTAAATGTGAGGCAAAATAAAGCACTTTGAGTGACCGGAAGGTTAGACAAGTGCTATATACATGCAGTCCATTTATCATTTACCATAGATGCATGCATGCCACACTGGCCTGATCACCATGGCCGGACTAGATGTGTCTATCCTGCGCGGAGAGGTGCAGGTTAAAATCCCGTAAACCCACATAGTCCCTGTCCTGTGCAAGCCTACAAACCGCATGTCACTACTACCGATGGGATAGTATGGTTCAAAACCAGTGAACACTGCACATAACTAGGCATACAATGCACATACTATAGGTTACTACCCATAAGCCAAAGCTGGTCTGAAAGTGTTGTGTGAACAGAATGAGGAATGATACCCCACAAAGCTGAAATGGAACAAAAGGTGAACTGAGTCCTCTTTCAAATTAACTCAAAATGTGAACATAAAAAGATGACCTGACCTTTAAAGCAGGTGCATTTGAACATCTAAAATTATTTTTCAAACATCTCCCAACTGTAATTCATTTTAACCTGTCCTTTAATTAACTAAAGAGTATGTTTTTTGGTTGGTGGGGTTTATTGGGTTTTGTAGGTGATAGTATATTGTTGAAGATGTTTAATAATGAGATTTAATACTGTATCTTTACTTCTTTCTACCACAAAATGATACATACTGTAGATCATGTTGTTGCTCATACCTTAAGCAACATTTATACAAACTCCTTTTTAGTCTATGGTAATAATGGTATGCTACCCATTTTATACTAATTTTAATTTATGCAAATTTCAAAATGAATTACTTGTGGGGAGAAAATATCCATTACCTCAAATGAATCAAATCAAAGCCAATGCTAGATCAATTATAATTTAAAGATTGTGTTACATTTTTCAAAGATAAATATTTCTTTTTTTAAGGTTTTCCTTTTGCTCAAACATAATCTCGCAGATATGAGAAGCTACTAGCCCATAGCCAATATGTCATTCAAATGTTTGACTGATAATAATAATCTATCTATAGCAGAGATGTGGTGTCACTTTAGTTGCTAGGACAAGAACTGCGTCATCCTGCATTGTCCATAACTGTGTTAAGGACATCGCCTTGTGAGGAACAACATTGTGGTGTTTTGTTGTGAATCCACATTCCTTGTGTTTTGTTAGTAGTAGCCTCTATGCCCTGTTCTCTGGGGTCTACTTAAACTATATTTCTGACCAAACCTTGCGGTGTTGGAGGGTGGGCTAAATGACGTTAGCTTATGATTTATGCATGACCTATAGGTGACAGATGTATTCACAGTGGCACACTAGCTCATTCAGACAGGATCTCCGGTGGAATTAAATGGTCTCCTCAGATGTGCATCTCCTCTCTGCCTTCACAGGAAAGCAGTGAAGGCGACACTTGTGCTGCTGCCTCTTCTGGGTATTACGTACATGCTGTTCTTTGTCAACCCGGGGGAGGATGACATTTCGCAAATAGTTTTCATCTACTTCAACTCATTCTTGCAGTCATTTCAGGTGAGGCTAAAGGCACAAATGTAAGATTGAAGCTGGAAACCCATGCAAGTGCAGTCTTTATCAATCATGACGATGGTTTCATTAAGTGCCACCCTCTTGTCAAAGTTTATCACCTTTTTCAGCGTGACCTCTTAGGCTGGGGTCACAAGCCCCTCCAGGGGTATTTTAGCCTACTGGATGAGTACACACACACACACACTGTGGCTCTATCGGGCTCTACCCACCTTATATTCAGTGTTTTTAGCTGTCAGAATGAGCGGGGGCATATGGGTGATATTTCTTCCCCGCGAGTTGTTGCGTTTCTAAGAATAGAAATAGTTATGCATGCTTCCAAGTCAGTCCATCATTCCTTATGTATCTATTTGTGCACAATTCATGTATTTCCCCCTTTATTGAACATCTTCGATGTCTGGTGTGATCTTTTAAATGTTGTACCACACACAATGCTTTTTTGTTTTGGCAGGGGTTTTTTGTGTCCGTGTTTTACTGCTTTCTAAATGGAGAGGTGAGTCCAAACACTCCCTGCTTGCAAACGCATTTAATTAAAATGTGTTTATCTGTTATCCTGCCTAATGGAATTACACCGCTGTTGAGAGAGTACTTTTAATTATGAAGCTAATATGTAGCGTTTGGCTATTATCATTAAGTAATGCAAATCATTTACAAACCCCATTACGTTGATGGAGGTACCTGCTCTGGATTGATTTGTGGATCTTATGGATGTGTGGCTATTTTGCACACAAAGCAATCATTTCTCCCTGATGTCCAGGTCCGCTCGGCAGTGAGGAAGCGGTGGCACCGCTGGCAGGATAACCATACCCTGCGCGTGCGAGTGGCGCGGGCTATGTCCATCCCCACGTCTCCGACCAGGATGAGCTTCCACAGCATCAAGCAGACCACAGCTGTGTAGCGAGGGGGATACGCAAATGACCCTACAACACTGTTCCCAGCATGGGAGACAATGGGAGAACATGCCATGGAGTTCACTTTCCTTTATCTCCTTGTCCAGGGTTAACTGGCAAGCTCTTTATACAGAAGAGGAGCATTTCCAACGTAACAAGGCCGCAGTGCAATACAACAGATGACTTATTTTTGGACGTCTCCAAATAGACTTTGTGACCTATACCCACGGCACAGCACTTGTACAAGAGAACCCTTACAATTTATATCACATAGAACTTTATATGGTACTGTGATTTTATTTTTCTGGATGTTCGGATTTCATAATTGTGCCGCTTATACTAATATTCAGTGCCCATGAGAATAATATCTTAGTGTTCAGTGTCCTTTCAAAGAGCACGACCGTCATGCAGGATTTGGAGGTGATTATACAGATCGCACACTAAAACAATCTGTGTGTAAAGTGCAATACTTTTATTTTAGATCTAAAATAGTACAGCATGTAACGGTTTTGGAGAAGGGGCGTTAAATGTATCAATATATATAGGGTTGTAAGTCACAGTACCATCAAAAGATCCAATAAGAGACTGTCTTGGTTGTCAAAACTGATTTAAAACTGCTTTATACAAATGGTATAAGTTGTGTTATTGAGCAGAACACACCTCACAGATTGATGCCCTGAGAAAACATATTATTTTAAATATTTAGTTGTTTATTTTTGTGCCTTTGTTCTTTTTGTACAATGTTAAATGTAAATGTCTTAATGTTACAGTAATTGCAAATATCAGATTGCACTGTATATGAAAATGAAAAAGAGAACATATGTGTTGCAATTGTGATTTTGTTTCCAGAACAAAAGTCATGTTTAAGAAGAATTCCATATACTTTTCACCATAGTAAACACATCCTGTTTGCATTAAAATCAATTTTTTATAGATTATAGAAGCAAATAAAGCTTTCATTCAAACGTACAATATGTAGTATCAGTGGCAAGTAGTAGATTCAAATTAGTAGATAGTATACAGTATATTTATATAGTTTATCTTGTCTGTTATGTTTCTTTTTACTGTATTTGAGTAGTACTTTAATACAGTACATAAAATATATTATATTGTTAGAATGTTGTTAATACTGACAGTTTAATGTTTATTGTACAAAGCATCTTTATTCACCCCTGGAGTACAAACTTCATTATGTTGCAGCAGTTGTCTTTTATGCTGTTGTGTGAAGGGATGAGTGCCAACCATTGTGATTTGTGTGTTCACACGTTTTTTATCATCCACAAAAAACAATTTTTATTGTAAATATTTAGTGAACATTCATATTAGCCCCATGTCACTAATTGTACCACTGCACATAGATCCGTGACGTTTCATAACGAGAAAGTCTGGCCTTTAACAATTGTAAAGTCATTTCAACTTGTCCATTTGTATCACCAAAGAAAACATATCTACCTTCATATTTTTATTACCACTGCACACCAAATCTTGTTGGTGGTATTTTGTACATTCTTCGTTATAAAATGCATAATATTAAATGTGTGATGTCAGATTTGTAAATGTGTATATATTTGACCTATAACAATTGTATTCAAATGCTGTTTGTTGAACTACCCATGTTGCCTTAATTAAAGGGAAATACATATTTGTTGGGCGGTAATCCATGCATCTGTAAATGACATACTCCTACGTATGTGATTAACAGGCATTCATTCACACGTGTAAAAACAAACATGTAATGTAATATTCCAAATAAACATGACGCTCTTGTACATGGGGTTTGCTTTCATGGGAATCAATTAGCGTTGAGTCGGTGGATAATGAAATAGGCCAGCTCATTTGTTTTGTTATTACAATCACAAATCCAGTGAAGTTCAGATGTTGTGTAAAATGTAAATAAAAACAGAATACAATGATTTTCAAATCCTTTTCTAACTATATTCAACTGAATACACTACAAAGACAATATATGTAATGTCCAAACTCATAAACTTTATTGTTTTTTGCAATCATTGACTCACTTGCAAGACAATGTCAAGCCAAATTCTGCACGTGTTACAACAGCGTGGCTTCGTAGTAAAAGAGTGCGGGTACTAGACTGGCCTGCCTGCAGTCCAGAGCTGTCTCCTATTGAAAATGTGTGGCGCAAAATACGACAACGGAGACCCCGTACTGTTGAGCAACTGACGTTGTACATCAAGCAAGAATTGGAAATAATTCCACATACAAAGCTTCAACAGTTCCTCAGTTCCCAAACGCGTATTGAGTGTTGCTAAAAGGAAAGGTGATTTAACACAGTGGTAAACATGCCCGTCCCAGCATGTCTTGTAACGTGTTGCAGTCATCAAATGCAAAGTGAGTGAATTTGCAAAAAACTAAGTTTATCAGTTTGAACATTACATATCTTGTCTTTGTAGTGTACATAACTGAATATAGGTTGAAAAGGATTTGCCAATCATTGTATTCTGTGTTTATTTACGTCCCAACTTCATTGGAATGGCGTTGTATTTGCCAGCACAGGGCATGTACATGTAAGCGAGTTAATGAGATCATTTTTAGAGAGATGTACAGTATTAGCCCTCCTGTTTGTTTATTTATTTCGAATTATGGTATCTGATACAAAGAGCTAGTGACTTGGGTCATTTTGACCTGAAGGACATAAACTACAGTAGCCTACCTGCATATGCAGTTAAAAAATGTTGCCATGAAATTGTTTGGTTGTACTATAAAGCACAATTGAACTGAACCATTTACTGTGCTTCTTTAGCAATATTTCATGAAACTGAACAGATCAGTAATACATGTTCATCTATTGGCTGATGAATACAACTGTATGAACAGATGTTATGTAATATCGATGTGTCATTTGCTTCATACATATCTTATGGGCTGGAGTGAAGTGGAGCAGAAAATGATAGAACATGCCCAGAGCTCTAGCAAGAAGTAGTAGTTACACATCCCCTAACACCTGGGGTATTAATGCATTTGAAGCTAGGCAGTTTGCATGTCAGCTGAAAATTGAATATATTGCCTACTGTATGCTGCAAGATATCACCTTGCATTTATCTTGGATGTCTGCCCCATGATCATTTGATTGGCTCGAATTCAACCATCAGCAAGACTACAGAAAAAATATACCATTCCCAATGCATTCTATTGCTAAACAGCTCTGATTCACGGTAGTCTGTTTACCTACAGTGTATATACAGATGCCTCTGTGTACTATGTATTCACCAACATATGACAAGATATTTAAAAAACAATTTAATAATTACAATTAAGTACATTTTTAATATATTGTCCTTCCCATTGTACTGTAGTTAATGACATTTTGGAACTACTCTATACATTATGTACTCTGTGTGTTTCAATAATATATCCTACCTATCACTGAGATTGGGTCAAGGTCAGAGGAAAATACTAATTGCCCAAAATAATGTTTAAAAGTAATATTTTATAAAGCAGTATTTAAAACCACCAATCCTGGATACTTCTACGTCTTCTCAACGGTATTGTTAAACAGTGTGATAAATCAATTCTGTATGCTAGCTGGGTCTCAGGTAGTCAGGTTGGTCAGTAAGGTGATAGCACTATTGTTTTGCCGTTGTAAGTTCTAGCCATTAGTGATGGGCAATCTGGCTCTTTTTCTTGAGCCGGCTCATTTGACTCAGCTCACTGAAAAGAGCCGGCTCTTTTGGCTCAGCTCACTGAAAAGAACCGGCTCTTTTGGCTCCCAAACGACTCTTTAACCTTTATGATGTCCTCCGGGTCAAAATGACCCAAATCACTAGCTCTTTGTGGCAGATAAAGGGCGCTAA
>JAODUG010051201.1:0-15580 GCA_027564795.1 Aphredoderus sayanus
TTTATCTATCGATCTATCATTAAAGTATATCTCTGTTTATCTATCGATCTATCATTAAAGTATATGTCCATATATTTCTACATATCTAACATTACAGTATATCTGTCTGTCTATCATTAGAGTGTATGTATCATCCATCTTGCTGTGTTTATCTAACTATATCTATCATTATATTATGTCTTATCTATCATTAAAACATCTATCAATCTGTATAAATCATTAGAGCATATCGATCTGTGTAAATCTATCTATCAATCAAGAGAGTATATTTATGTCTGTCTGTCCAGGTATTTATTTATTGGTGCATCAGTGCTCAGTACTAATCTTACCTAAGTTCAAGTCCGCATGTTGGCAAGCATTCGCCAAGAGCAACTTTGTTGGACAACGTTGATGGATAATGCAGCCCAAGGAGTTGGCTCGGTGTTGTTGCTCTCTTCATTTGAGAACATTTTTGCTGCCAGGAAACATTAAAAAAGATGCTTGACCCTGTAGCTTACTTTAATGGCTATTTCTGGAAACCCTTACCACGAACGGTGATAAGGCAAGACAACACAGCCACAACTATGTTTCATGCTTCAAATATGATCTAAGATTTAACACCACATGTACATGGACCACCTGGGTGAACTCCCATTAATTAAAGGCAGCATCCTGACATGATTTTAGAGTGCTTGTTACAGCGTCCTGAATATTTCGAGAGCCCCCTTGATGTCTCATTCATAATCGATGCCATGGACAACTTGGTTTCCACAACAAAGTCAAACACAGCTCACTGGCCATCATCTGTTATTCATTTTGATAAATTAGCCCCCAAAACAACATCTCGACATGTCAGAGAGCCAGGCTGTAGTTTGTGTCAAATAACGTGTAGGAGAAGTGTGAATATTTCTGAGTTGCCGAGTACATGCATGATCACTGTGCAGCCAGCCATATATACAACGCTATCATTGAAGAAGATGTAGCTGCTGTTTTAACTTTTTCAGTTTTAGAGATAAACTCAATTGGCACATCGTGCAAAACTTATCTCCACTGTTCAGGAAGTGTGCAAGTTGAGTTATTGTAGCCTCTGACCTGTAAAACTTTAAAATTATAGTGTCTTAACATAACTATAAGGGAGAGGAGTGTAGGCGGCTGTTGACAGTTTAGCCAATTTCTTTGTCAGTCAATAAGCTGTTTGTATGAGGCTTAAAGACAGAGCAAATAAATGTCTGGAGAGAATTTTTCGGAAGGTTATTATACCATACCCTCTTGAGAAAAATTAGACCTATGTTTGCGAGTCCCTGGTTGAACATGTTTCTAGAATATTTCAAAACAGTTTCAATAAACAGCTCCCCAGATGGTTGTGTGCATTTAACTATGTTCTGTGTGTGCAACAACCATCTGGTCTGTCAGGTTAAGAAACAGAAGCTAGGACGTCAGAAATTTTATGGCAGTCTTTTTGCAGGCTTCTACTGTATATCTTGTGTTGCTTTTTCTGCTAACCAAGGACATAATTATTGTGTTTTCCTGTTCCTTCCTTAACAATCTGTTTGTGATTACTTGTCACTGGCAATCATTCTGTCACACATGACAGTTTACAGTAAACTCATCAATTAATTTTCTAAGTTAAAACGGGCCCCCAAAAAGCTTTCTTTGACTCTGATGTGTCTAATGAAGCCGACATCATGGTTAATTGTTTGACATAATTCTGTGTGTTGCAGCATTCCTCAGTTCACTCCATTCCATTTTCTTCAGTTTGTACTCAAAGCACTGCCACAGCTTTTGTGTGTGTTGTATGTACTATATATATGTGTGTGTGTATGTGTGTATGTATGTATATATGTATGTACAGTACGCGTGTATGGATGTATATGGGTGTGTATGTTTGTGAAGCCAAAATACTCAATGGGAAAACATGCCGCCATCTCCATATGGCTTTATATTTTTCACCTGGCGGTGCCTGCCATTGCAGCCCAGCACAAGTGATGCGAAACCACCAAACACTTTGTACTGAATAACCTGTAAGCTTTACAGATCCCTGGGTACAGCTTTAATAGACTGCCAAACTCTCGTCAGACAAAAAAAAAATGGACCCCTGCCCATGGACATGTTGCTGAAGTTTCTCTAATGTGTCTGTTAACATGCCCACCTGTCTGTTGGCCCATTGTGTGGCATCTGGGGGGTGGGTGGGGGGGTGTCTTCATTGTGGCTTTTTTCAGGCCTAAATGCCTTTCAGCCCCCCCTCCCCAGCCTTCTCACCGCAGGAGACATGACAGAATGCTCTCGCCACTTGGCACTGGCTCACGGTAATCTGTCAGTGTTGTCTGAGGCTACCCCTTTTCTCCATCTGTATTATGCAGCAGCCCTTGTTGGAACAGAGGTCACAGTGGTAGCAACAGGTAAACAGAAACAACATTATTTAATCGCACAAATTAATTTCTGTTCAGGCAAGTTGCCTAACACCTACTGTACTTGATCCTTGCAATACTTGCAACTGTACTAATTGTAAGGCTTGGGATAATAGTGTCCCCTAAATTATTATTAATATCATTATTATTTTTTATTATAGTTCTGACTCTAGTGACCACATAATACACACACCCTTTAACTTGTGTTGTTTTGTTAGCTGCTAGCATATTTGAAGACATTAAAATAAAAAGGATTTTCCGTGTGGCATTGGATGTTCTCAGAAAGAACAGTGTGAGAGCAGAATTTATTGCATATAAATCAAAGTTATCCTGCTATTGAATCGCTGTAAATCATTCCTGGGAGTTAAAATTATTTGGAGTTGAATAATGTATTATTCATGAATTGAACAATGACATTATCCAAAACCAGGCAGATATAACACAGCAGGTTACATAAGGGTGGCATGAGGCTTGGCACGCACGTACGCATGCATGTATGGACGCACACACACTGGTTGATTAATCCATTATCTCCTCAGGGTTTCGTTCCTTTTGAGTTAAAGGTAAACTCCTCAATTTAGTTAGAGAAAACTACAGAGAATCCTCTAGCCTGGTGTAACCATGGTTACCATGGGTGTAGGATGGTCTAGCCGGAGGGTTGTGGGTTCAAGCCCCGGAGTTGCTGGATTACCTGCAAACATCCTGTATATGTGTGAATGTGTGTGTGAATGGTGAATGTGAGGCTATAATGTACAGCGCTTTGAGTGGCCGGTAGGCTAGAAAAGTGCTATATAAATGCAGTCCTTTTTACACTTACATTTTAACCATACCCACAATTCACTGTGGTGAGTTGTGGGTATGGTTAGTGGTGAGTCTGGGAAGTGTTCAAGGTCTTGGCCTTCTACTGGGCGCAGACCTCTGGTTGATTTTTGAAATTATTGGACAGGCTTTAACCAATCAGAATTGCTAGAACTGTTTGTATCTCTTCATCTAGCTCTAGCACCATATAAACACACGCTTCACTTCAACGTAGTTGCACGTAGCCACGCCCCCAAAGGACGCTGATTGGCCCACCATCCAGCGTGAGCAGGCTTTACAATCTCAGCGAGCATGGATCTGATCCCCAATAGTGGGGTGGAGACAGGCTGGAGATCCTCCCCAGCTCACCATTTATGTTTCAAACACATGGCTGTGGTGGGATGGGGGTAGTAAAATTGGCGTGTACCCGTGAGAGTGATGGTGTGGTGGGGTGTAAAGCAGAGTGGGGTGCCAGCAACTCAACACTAGTATGGAAGGAGTTTAAAGTTTTTTAACTATTTTGTTGTTGCAACAAATCTGGTTTGCAGCTGCAAGACTGGACAAAGATTAAGTTTGGTAGTGTTTAATCCTGAAACTTTATACTGAAACCACTTTCAAAAAAGTTACTTTAAATTCATCAGTCAAACTTTAATTATTCCATCTTCAAATAGGGTAGCGTTTTATCAATATAGGTCAGAAATTGTATTTCCAAACTGAGCTTCAAATGGTCAAATGTCTCTGCTATGTGCAGTGGATTTTTAACTTTAGCAATTTCAAAAGTTTAATTTCAGCTGAATTTAAATAGCGTGTCTTTTGTCATGAATTGGAGTTAAATTAACAAACTGCAACACCACTATTGGTGTCATTTTTAAAAACCCATCAAGCAGAGGCTCAAACTGAGCAGCGCGAACCACCGCACACGGCCAGCTCTGCAGCACAGTCACACAGTTGTTGTCACGGTTGCACACAAACCCGTTGATTGAGTTTGAGGACGTCTGCAGACAAGAGGCTCAAATAGAGCAGGGGAATCAATGCGGCGATTGTCGACGTCCCTTCTCATTAAGGGAGCCCTATTCCTGTCAGGCCTTGTGTATGACGAGGAAAACACACTGCCCATTCGCAGTCTGCGGGACACAGGCCTTTCTTCAACTTAGAGCCCTGCCCTCATCGACATTCACCTCACGGGCACACAGCGCTAGAGGCCAAACTTTTGACAGGGGTAGCCCAGTGCAGGAGAAATCAAACAATGGCAAATTTTCTTATTTTTTTGCAGCGAGGTGTGCGTAATCTGTATTATAGAACATTTCCTGACAACTGTCTGCTGCAGGCTGAAAGGCTTTAGCGACTCAACATGGTGGCTGTTGGAAGCTTGATACATGCCTGTTAGTTAACTATAGAGACAACTATGCAATTGCATGCGCCACAAATATTCAGGTTTAAATGCTGCGTATCCATTTTGGAAAAAGGGATGTCCATTAAGTCCTTTATTATATCCAAAACAAACATCTAAATAATATTTTCTCACACAGAATTTGTATTTCAGTATTTTTCATTTGTCAGTTGCAATGATAATTAGATTTTAAAATGGAAATGTCACATACAGCATACTGACAATAGACACAACAGACAATAGGCTTATGCGCGCACACACACACACACACACACACACACACACACACACACACACACACACGCATGCCGATAAAACATATATCCCTTTTATTAAGACGTGTGGTGTGGGCCGCGCCGTGTCACCTGTGGAACTACAAAATGTGTGTTGTTACATACTGTACTATATTTCGGACTTGAACTTTTCAATTATTTCCATTGGGCGGCAGTGCGTCTATCTGTAACCAACTTGAGCTGCAGTGCGATGCCCATCGCGTCGCTGTGTCTGCGGTATAGGCTACAGAGTATAGACTAGTGGGCTGCGAGCACGTTTGCAGTCCTGCTTTATAGCCTATATACCTCTCCGGCTCAGTTGAGGTAAAATCAAGATTCCAACTAAATGTTATTGTATGTTTCGGTTATCGGACTCACATCTCTCTCCTGATAACGCTCGCTGTGGAGGACTGAGTCGGTGCGCCATAGCGCGGACTTAGGCGTCAGGACTTGAGTGTAAAGCATCGGTACCGTATACGATCGGTCAGGATTGCGTGCGTTCTAGTCCACCGTCCACATAGCGACACAGAGGGACGGGTCAGATCTGTTTGGAGGGGCTTTTCTGCACAACACTTTGGAAATCACTCTTGTGGTCTCGCCTACAATGGTGCTGCATCTTTTTACTAGGGCTGTGTCGCCGTGAACGTCTGAGCACCTGGCATTTTTGGACCGCGGATCGCAGCGTCGTGTGGTAGCCAAATTTTTTATTTTTTTATTTTTATCGATTCCTTAAATATTTATTCATCCATGTCACGATCGGCTTTATTTTCTTTCTTTTCCGCAACTTAAAGTAGACAGCTAAACGCAATCGCACAATCTACGCCAGTGGATGCTGGCATTATGTGATTTGGAATAGACTGCGTTTTTTGGACAACTGGACTATTTCGTAACTGGGATTTGTAAACGCTATTCCTTTTATGCTGTGACGAGATACGGTTCTTACCCACCGTGATGGTCCGATATTATCACAACTGACGCAAAAGTATTATAAGATATATTTGGAAACTGCTTGCGGGTAAGTTGGAAAGCTTATTTTCCTTTTCAAAGTTGGTTAATTAAATATGGCTTTGATGTATTCTTTATAAATGTTTTTCAATTTGACTTGCTGACAGCCAACATTGATTATTAGGACAGTATGTGCGTCTGAGAAGCACAAATCATGGTTGCCCATGCAATAACCAAGACGCAAAGCGTCTCCAGATCGGCGTATTTCCAGGTCTTCGTGCGCATTTGGGAACGAACATTATTCGACGACCAATTTTTACGCTTGAATCCCAATCCTTATTTTTGCTTTTTTGCAGATGAAGGGAGTCTACTGTTCAAAGCCGAGTGTGTGTGTGTCACACCACACTCACAAACAGCATTTATCAAGTCCAACATATTGTCTTAGTTGTATAATTAAGTAATATAATACCAATCAATATAATTTATACGTCATCTTATTAAAGCTGAAACAACGAAGCTATGCGTGTAACCAATCCCTCCCGGTGCGTCAGTGTGTGTGTGTGTGTGTGTGTGTGTGTGTGTGCGCGCGCGCGCGTGTGCGTGTGCGCGCACATTTCGATATGTTTGGATGTTTGTGTCGGGAGAGAGCCTGCTTGTGGGTTAGCGCGTTCCCGAACGTGTGTGCGCGTCCTATCCCCGCGCTCTTTTACATGTCCTGGCGGGCAGCGGGGGGTTGGGTGTCGTGCACGTCGGGAGAGGCACGGGTTTACTTATTTTACATTTTATACTGAGTGTCTGGTCAACTAGTCTCTCTCTCTCTCTCCCTGTCTCTCTCCCTCGCTTTCTCTCTCCCCCTGTCTATCTCTCTCTCCCTGTCTCTCTCTCTATCTCTCTCTCTCTCTCTCTCTTTCTCTCTCTCTCTGTCTCTCTCTCTCACAAATGTAGGCTAGTTTAAGTAGGCTAAGATGTGGTATGGGTGGTATACTGTGACATGGAGTTATCAGATGTACCCTATGCTATTATAATTGCATTTACTGTACATTCATAACACCGACACACACACAATAGTTTCTCTATTAACATTTATATACTACATGTCTTAAAGTAACAATCATCCACATTCTACTCTGAACCTCTTAAGATTTATTTACCCCCGCCGGGCACCGTTTGCTTAGGAAAATATGTCCTTAACTGGTCAGTGTAATGATGTTATAATAGCATCTTCAGTTTCAACATGAGGAAGGGGAGCCTAGGCTCTGACCATTAGGACATGAATTAATAGGTAAGTGACAGTAGCCACTTAACTGAAGCCCCGTGGCTACATATTGAGCCGAGTGGAGTGCTCCCACACAGAAATTGATTTAGACAGAGATTATGTCATCCAACTTTGGTGCTCTTTTATTGCTGGTCAGGCTCACCCTGTGGCATTGAATTCCTCCTCTTCCTCCTCTTCCAGTCGGCTTAATGTTGTTTATATGTGCTGAATGGATACCTATTTGGTTACTTGTTTACGTTTTACAATTTTATGTTTGACCTTTATGGCATTTGGCCGATGTAGTACTTGTAAGAGTAACTTACAAGTACTACATTTGTCAATAGTTGGACAGGTCATACACCACCCATTGTAAGCAAATGGCATTCTATTAGAATAGCTATGGATACCTTGCCGAATTTGCAGATACTCTGAGACTGCACTTTCTGTGTTGTAATTTTTATTCCATTTTTATTTTTCCCAGTTGCAGAAACTATTAAAAGTATAGCTCTTTCTGACGCATACATTTTATACATCCCAAGTATCGTACTATCCAGTACACATGACAAAACCTGTTAAGTTGTTGGTTTCAGTTGGCATGGGGAGACCTTAATATTTGTTCTACAAACAGTAATCCTATGCAGCTTTTAAAAAGCAATTTTATCTTAAAAATTATGTATTATGCCACTATTATTTCAGGGTGTGACAATAGAACAGTTATACAGGTATAGTCCAGCAACTGTTTTGGAATACGTTCTCATTAAGTAAATACTGTTTTTTTGTTTAGTAGCTATATAAAATAATGAGTCAGTCATGCACGATATCCAGGTATTCTGCTGGGATTAATTACATTGATACATCACATTTTACTGTATTGCGTGTTTGTGTGTATGACAGATGTGTTTAACCGATATTGGCATGACACATCTCAGTTAAAAAGTGATAGGAAATAATTTTTAGAAGTTATTTGTATTATAATGGTTATATTTGTCATAATATTGAAATTTAGCATGTTAGGATACTGTCCAGAAATTTGTCCTGTTCCTGGTTCCTGTTTTATTGTAACATAATTCAAGTTACAATAATTAAGTTTCCAAATATTATCAAGCTTCAAATCTGTTCAGGTCAGCCAGTTCAAGTAGCTGATGTCTTTAACAGTGTTTAATTCGGTTTGAATTCAATACAACACATTGTCTGGCGAATCCTACAGGATCTTCAGTCCATGCATCCAGTTCTATTCTCTGGGCCCTGATTTATACCTTTAATTTTCAGGGAGCTGTCACCAATCCACTATTGGCCTAGGCAACGCAATCAAGGGGGCAGACAGTCAGAGGCTTTCAAATGAAAGAGTTCATTAATGCGTCAGGAAATAAGGGTTGTCTGGCAGTGGCACATTGGCTCTGGAGCAAGGAGTGATTGGAGCAATTGGTGAGGATTTGTGAGGATGGTGAAGAAGCTGAGAGGGACACCTCAGTCACGGCTATTAGATTACATGAATAAGACTGAGGGAACTGGAAGTACAGCATCCAACTGTGGCTGTGTGTTTGTACGTTGCTATATCCATCCCAAATCTCACACTTTTAACATCCATTCTAGTATATCAATTACTGTTGGTCGGTACACAGAATGCTCAGTGAGTACATATTTAATAATGGTGGTTCTATTATGCCATACTGTCACATGTGTGCCTAACAAATACCTTCTGAGTAAAATCCAATTTCCCCTGAAGATGAGCTCGCAGGTTGCCTATGTCTTTGTTTCTCATCCCCCATCCACCAATCATTGGTCATTGATCTGATGCAAAGCTATTTATTTTTGGCCGTAGCCCTCCTTTGCTGATGGAGGTAGATTAAAACCAGGTCTGAATACCCAAGAACATAATGTCTGCCAAGGTAGAATATTAAAGTATTTTCCCTTGCACAAGCCTTGTAATATTGTGGTAAATGCTTGTAATATTCAAGTACAAATTCCAGGGTGCAAGATAACCTAGATTGGATAACTATATGCTACAATGCTATTAATAGTACTGTGCTGTATAGTACAGTATAATAAGTATATTGTAAAAAACTAAACAATCTTAACAGCTACTGTGATATTCTGATTTAATTCAGATTTAAATCTGATATCATATCATATAACTTAATATCATATTTCATCAATCTTCAATCTGATGTCATAATTTCATAGTCATAAAAAAAGCTTCAAAAGCACAATAAAGCCATTCATTTGTCTTATTAAGCAAAGAGAAAACAAATAAGTTGACTATCCATTATTTCTGTTAAGCCTTTATTTAAACCAGCTGCACATGTTGTGATGTAGATTCCATCACCATTCTATATATAGTATTTTAAAGAAGATATATAGTATCTTCCTTGTAGTGTGAAATTAAATGTCAGTCAGGGCCACAGCACACCATATGTATGTACTTTACACATGGCCATAAAACTAGACCCAGACACATGTTGAGTTAACAGAACAATGTGGTCCAATTCCAGTTTCTCCCTCTATGTTGGAGATGGCATTGGTCATCAGTTGGCAATACAAAGCCTAGGCTTTTATGGAAAAAGAGTGACACGAGTCATTCAAAATTGGCCCTTTATCCACTTTGTGATCCTCAAGAGCTCAGTAGGCCTTTTCTCTTCAGTATTCAGCAGGTCTTGGTTGGGGATGGATGGTAAGAAAACACTCGCTTTCCACCAAATCATTTTTAAGGGCCACTTACTTTTTTCTTTCTTTCTTTCTATTTTTTATTTTTTTACCTTGATCTTCAATGGCAACAAACTCCTTCAAATGCTGATGTGACAATATGAGGCTCTGCCTTGCAATGCTAGATCAAGCTCGAGCCTTCTTTATATTTTAATGGCACAGCACTGCTATATAGGAATACTGCAATAAAGGAATGGTAATGGAGTCATTTTTCCAACTGTCTCTTTGCATCACTCCTGCGAAAACATGTGTGTGCATCCACACACACACACCTTGGTTGCGGTATGAAGCCAAATAGGACCACAAGTGACTGAAAAGCACTTTATTTCTCACGTTGGTTGCAATGGGACATCATCTGTCCTGGGTCACAAAGCCCGCCAAGGACTTCAAGCTCAAATGTAACACCCGTCACTTGTTAACAGATGGAAGACATGATGATGAAGCCAATGGAAGGGTAAACCCCCCCCCCCACACACACACACACACACACACACCCCACTAATCCCATGTGGGATTTTTTTTTCTTTTTTGATATAGTGATAAAGCATGATCTCTCAGCAACAGCATTTTTTATGGCATTATCATCTCCACACAGTCTTCCCTACCTTGTCTGTAAGTAATAGCACATGAGACTGGCCTGGCTCAGAGCAGTGTACGGAATCATCACATCCCGGACTGGCTTTTAGAAAGACGCTCCAGAGTGGAATGGAAATGCCATGTAAGGCGAAATGTACCGTTTTTTCCCTCCCATCTCACCCTCCCATATATCCTGCAAGCTGCCTGCTTACTCATTTACGTTGACGTGGAGATAACGGGGGGAATCATCACTTGGTGACCACATTACCTTTCTACAATACAGGTCTCATCCACCTGTGTTGTGCTTTCATCCTTAATTTACATGCTTCCTTGTGATGTGAGAATCGTTGAGCAGATATATTTTGGGGGAAACTGCTCTTAGTTTCACAAGACCAGGGATAATGAGCTTCTGATAGGCTTTGGTCTTCGGCACATGCTTTTAACTCCTCTGTGGGAGTAATCGCTCAGACCGTTACGTAAGTCTTTCTGTTGAGGCTGTAATCCAAAGTGTCTTATTTTGCCAGAAAGACGTGTATCTTTATTATTTTTAATTTTAATAGGTAGGGCTACTTTTTAAATGAATCCCCTGCTGCTGTGGCAGGGTTAGCCCTATTCTACCTTTTACCGTACCTAATATTCTACATTTAAATTTTGTTTAGTTTTCCAAATTGCCATCATTTGAATTGATCCGCCACATTACAATTATAATGCACATTGTGTATACAATTGTGAATCAAATGACTTTTATACAATTCTTACACATTTTTTTGATTAACAGCCATGTTGTCTTGGAGCACATAAAGCCAACTCTAAAAAGATTCCCCTAAAATGTGACGTGTATCATTTTTAGATGGTTCTTCGAAAAATGATACATGCAGTCAATTTTTATAACATTGGATTCTCTGACTCGCTCCAGAATTGAATCTTAACCAATTTCATTTCCCAACCTTCTTGCCAATTCAGTTGCCAACCACGGCATTGATGATCCTTCTCGACACGTCCAACAGGAAGAGTGTGCACACTGTGGTACTGTGCCCCCCCACACACACACACACACACCCCACCCCACCCAAAATGGGTCCTGGCAACATAAGATCCTTGGAGACTCGCTCTGAACAGGGGCCTTGATTTATGAGCCACTTTAGTAGAGGGGCCTGGGGAAGTAGCTCTCCTCGTGCTCTCATACCGAATACGATGACGTGGGCTGTCTGTTATTTGTCGAGCTGATTTGTATTTGTGCCACAGACGTCTCCGGGGTAAACCACCATGGTGGTTTTGTTTAGTTTGTTTGTTTGGAGGGGTATGGGGCTGCTAAGTGGGTATAAAACAAACATTTTACCTGTTGGGTATGGGTGTGTGTGTGTGTGTGTTAGGCATGACTTTCATGTGACCTTTTGTGTAAGCAGAAATAGCAGTTGGCCAAGGTCTTCTTTTTGTTCCACAAAGGATCCTGTGCAACATTTGTTTGCATGTTTTCTTGGGGTTGAGTTTTCTACACGACAAGAAGCAGAAATTGGCTGTCAATCCTCATTTTAGGTAGAAAGCACAAACACCTTGTACAAACAACATCACACCTCCACACATTTAAATGCCGATACATCATTTTATTTCAACAACAAAAGGTGGCGAATTTGATAATTTTTCTCTCATGCTTGCGAATGTAGATGTTTTATACACCATTCACACACACATCAAACTATGTGTATTGGATTGGCTATTGCAAAATAACATTTCATTGTTTGCCTGAAGGGTTTATAAGGTTCACATCTATACGTCCATACATGACATAATAGAGTTCCATGTAGGCCTTTGAATCTGTGTGGTTTGTAAAAGTGTAAACACTTGTTACTGTTAGTATAGGGGAGGCATTTATTGGTGTGTTTTTGACCCAACAATATCTATCCATTGGCCCCTCATTCATGACAGGGATGCTACTGGTGTTACACACACAAGGACAACATTTCTTTACAATTTTTCATAAAGAGGAATATTAGTGTCTGAAGCAAGTGAACGAGAACCTCCGGTGCTGAGAAATCAATCCAGCGCAAAGTGCCAAAATCTGCAATTCCTTGAATGGCCACTTGAGGCTGGCTGGAAGTCAATCTCCATAGACCCTTATGTTAAAATGTCCAACTTTACAGCAGAAATAAACACGGACAGCCTGGGACAAAAACAGGTTTTGGACTCTAGCTAGTTTCTCTATTCAGGACAGCTGTACCGGGGGAGAAATTGTATATAAAGCATCAGTGGAAAATAGGTAAAGTCATTCATTTATCCCACTATAATGGATATGGGGGAGTCTCAGGTGGAGTCAGGTACTGCAAAGATGGCGAAAGAGCCAAAGCAGCACTGGTCACACTGGTCAGATGATAGTCTCTTGTATTTTATTTTTATATGTGTATGTATATATGTGTGTGTATGTATGTATGTGTCTATATATACAGATATAGTTTCTTTTATATATGTTCTTATTATTTTACATTTACATGTATACATGTATGAATATGTATGGTTCTATGAACTGTTATAATAATTTGTCAGTTGTCTGTGTTATGATTCTTTCACTGCAAAACAAATCTACCTTTGGGTATTATATATAAAGTAAGCTAACCCAGAGCAGCACAGCTGGAGCTTCCAGCCTGCCCTCCAGACAACCTCCGAAACGCTCCCAAATCACTTGTGGCTGAAGCCATGTGATTGGGAAGCGTTGATATCTTTCCCCCTAGCGCCCCCTAAAGGCTCATCCCAATCTTCTACACACACACACACACACACACACACACACACACACACACACACACACTCTCTCTGTACAACCATCGTCTCAGGGGAGGTTTGTTTGAGAGTCTGTCTGCAGACATCTTATTCTGCGTCACTCCAGGTCATACTCCCCCCCTCCCTCCCCCTTTCCCCCATGTACCTCCCGTCGACCAATTAGCTCTTGATTCACTCCCCGCCCGAAGCGGGCGTGGCCCTGCGGCGGGCGTGGCCCTGCGGCGGGCGGGAGGGCGTTGGGGATTTGCTGTGTGGCGCGCTCGCTGGCGTTCCCGTCAAGCTTCAGCGGGTAATCAGTCTCAGATTCGCAGATTTTAGATTTAGCTGTCAGAGTGAGGGGGGAGGGGGGGAGTTAGAGAGAGAGGGGGGGAGAGAGTAAAAGTACACAGTCCCCCTCCCCCACTCTCTCTGGCATCGCATGATTGATATCTGCAGCAGCAATCACACCCCAGATATCCCTCAGCTTGATTCTAACACAAGGTTTGCATTTCTACTCCGGCGGGGATTGACTTAAGTCGACTTCTCTGACTCCATTACAGAGGCTAGTTTCAAATGTCAGTGAGAAGAGCTAATCCAACATAATCCACTGCTGTTAAAAAAAGAAAAGAGAAAAAAAAATGTATATTGTATTTTGTTCTTTTCCTAACTGCAACACATCAGCAGGAGAGAGGCCTATCTACACAGTGTATTTCCTTTCCTGTTCATCTCCCTCCTCCAACACGCCTAAGCCTGCTAACGAGCCATTCATGTGAGTCAGGTGTGCTGGAGCAGGGAGACACCTACACTATGCAGGGCAGTGGTACTGCAGGACCAGGGTGTGGAAACAATAAGGTAGAACCCCCCCCACCTCCTTGGCTGCTGGACAAATGAAATGAATGTTTGGATCAGAGGTACTTGACCAGAGCACATGCTTACTGACACCAGCTCGACTGCCTTAAGGACACCGGAATGTGCAGTTCAAGGTCTGTTTAAGGTCTGTTTGGGGTGTGTGGCTGTTAGAGGGAGGGAGGACAGGACAAGGAGGTTGAAAGTGTATCCTCAGAACTACAACTGGAGAATTATAATACATTTTTTTTCATGATTTTGATGTAAAATGAGTTTCCACGAGTCTAGTTGTTTTCTGATTTTCACCCTCATTTCCTCTTGGCATGTATTTAGGCCGCTTGCTCAGAGCATAGCTTGTTTTTGCAGCCCTGGCCTGGAATAGCCAATGAGAAAGCTGAGCTCATTTAATGCCATCCCTCACAGTTGGGTAGGGTAATGGATACAGTTAGCAGGCAGCTTTAGAAAAATGCACTCAAAGCGTATTTTGTCAATTGGACTGCTATTTCTCCTTAAGACCCCAAAATGTAAAGCTAACTGGTGTTTATTTTGGTTATTGGAAACTGCTTTTGTCATGTCATGTTAATATACAGTAGCTACACCCATTCCAGTCTTTATACTATATTATTATGATATATATTACATAAGGTGACATACTGTAGCTGCTGATAAAAAAGGAGGTATCACATACTGCTGAAAAAGAAATTGCAGATTATATTCAGCAGCTCCTTAAACATGCAGTCAAACAATTCTTCATTTTGGACAGTGCCACATTACAGATATCAAAACAGAAAGTGGGTTTTTTGTGGCTCTAACGTCTGTTGGAGCAGTATAACACACTATTATTGACCAGCGAGAGCCTTCTCTGAGAGAGATGCACTTTTGCAGAGATACCTGAGGACCACGGGAGTGAGCAGGCAGTCCCCAATGTGTGCCTCTGAGCCCTCTCGGAAAGTGATTGAATGTGGGCTGAATTTCCTGGAAAGGACCCCTGCACCCAAACAACCTCCCTCTCCACACACTGTGGAAGAAGCCACTAGGAGAAAACAATTAGAGGAAACGGCAAATGACACAACCCTTTTTTTGACGCGTACATTATGTGACAGTTTTGGCAGGCGGGCTTTGAAGGATTTAATTTCCCTGTTTCCCGACGGTTCTTGTTCAGGGTTTTACAGACCTGCCTTTATGGCCCTGTGCTGTTGCACAGGACAAGCCACTAAATTAGCCATGACAGCACACAACTCAGTACAGGACACACACTGATATTACCCATAGCACATTCAGAGGAGGGTGAATTTGTTCCTCTTACCTGGTACTGTGATGTTTCATTGTTTACAGTGCAGCAATAGAGAGCTGAACATATTGTCTATTTCAAAACACCATATGTATGTTTAATCTGTTTTTCAGTTAAATACTTTTGGTTAGATCTTATTGAAGGTGAAACATATTAACTCGCATATCAAAGAGGTTTACACATTGTAGAGTGTACTACTAATTAATATCTAGTAAAAGTCTATGTGAAGTGAAAGTCTATTTCCTGTATATTTCTGCTGACCTTGGTTTGGTTACCGAAACTAGTTTCAGAAATACTGATGTTTTTCTGAAACTAGTAAGAAATTAATAGGGTGAAAATGCAATACAGGTATGTCTCAAGAAT
>JAODUG010051233.1:0-15577 GCA_027564795.1 Aphredoderus sayanus
TGTGTAGTTTAGGGTGGTCATGTGTGTGTGTGTGAGGGGGGATGGGAGGATTAAGTGCACTCGATCTGCTTTTAAATCAATCAGATGTTTGGGAATAACTATTGACAGTGGCAAAAATGTGCTTTTAACCCAAGAATGTTCATTAATGTTTTCATATGTACTATAGTATGAACGATGATGAGTCAGCTTCAGAATTTCTTGTTTGATTAAACTCATTGAGAATATGGTTAAAAAGTCACATTAATACCTGATGCTTAATGCAAATGGTCATTTTAGATGAATGACTGAATAAATTAGATTAATGGACAATGAGGAATGACTGAATCTGTTGCACACTGCCATTTTATTCTATATAGATTGTAGATAGATTGTAGGAGGCTATTTCTGCAACGTACAACTAGAACAGCATAATGGCCTTATAAAGTTTGTAAAGAATATACAGGCAGGTTTAAATGCATAAACTGCGGTCAATTAATATACTGTGAGTGGGTGGATTAGTCCATGTACAAATTCAGCATTATTTTATTATACAGTATGTTAGAGTGTGATACCGGTATTTCATTGATGGAATCAAAACAAAGGAAAATTAATTCAAGGTAAATAATTACAACAATAATTGGGTACACTGTAAATCTGTGGTATTCATGGTCTACTTTGATTTCCAACACCCCAAAGATCACTAGGCCTATACCTGAGGATTTGTGACATAAATAATCTAATTTAAGAATACAGATAATTAGTTTGATCTGAGATTCTCAATTCTCACCAGAAAATGGTGCTTATGTTGTTTTGAACAGCACAGTTGGCAGGGGCTACTATTGCTCCAGCTTCACCTTATCTTTGCCTTATTGTAATAGAGCTGAATTGATTATCATTTTACTGCAGGTCTATTGACTTATATGCTATAGAATGCTCATGAAAAGCCCCTGGGTACATAACAACACAGGAGAGGTGACCAGTATATGCTCCATAGATTTCTCCATAGATTTCTTTGAAGTGAAAGGACCTACAGTAGACTCAGACAACAATGATAAGCAACAAGCAGCATATTTACCTAACCAATATAAATATAACAGGTGTATGGGCATTAAGTGAAACTCATTACAGTTCCTGTAAGTTGCTCTAGGTGTCTCTACATAATATATAGTATAAAGGGTCACGGTCTACTCATAAACACAATAGCTTTCAGTGTGTCCTTTTTCTTACAGTTTACATTGACTTGAACAAAACAATTCACCTGAGCACAAATAATTAATTATAAAAAAACAGATGGTCTGGCTAAAAATGGTGCTGCCACTTGAACATATCCTTTCTGTTACCATGACAACCTGGAACTCTGTTATACTCTACGAAATATAAAAAATAAAAATTCTTGAACTTGACCTGGTAATTGAAGCGTAATAAAATAGTCCTACAAAAGACATAAATAAAGAATTTCAGAAGACCACAAAGGAAATTAAGTCCATTTCAAATTTAGGGGAAGACAGGAATGTGTCTAATAAAACATTAAATAATTAAATAATTAAATAATCCATAAAGACACAACATTTCACTGCTTGTTGTAATTATATATACAGTATATAGTTAAAAAACATCTCTTCAAGTTAGATGTTTCATAAAATTGTCAAATTGTAGCTACTCACATTCTGATTTTTGAGGATGTTGATCACACTATTGGTTCCTGAGAATACTTAAGTTTTCCTCTGCCCTCCGAGGAATGACAATTACACTAATGAAGACTCAGTCCAGGGTGTATGATGTTTGATATGCAATAGATAAAAAACATTTATAAATAAGTCTTTTTTTTTTGGTGTTTTTTTTTTAAATCATAAATCCTTAGGGATTTTTTTCTTACCACCAGTTTATTGTTTTCCTGTTATACATAAGTATTGTTATTTGCATAACAATAAACTAAGCTATGGATATCTAGAAACCTGCTTCATATAATACCTCCCCAAGATTTATTTTATTGCAAGCCACAAATGAAAAGTTCTTAAAACTAGGTCACAGCGTGAATCATGGTAGAAGTCACCCTGCATGCATTTACCTAAGGCTGTTCTTAAATATTCATCTATCATAGACGTGATGTTTAAATTGGCACTTCTTAGTTATTTCCAAATGTAGTGTAGTATCAACTATGTGACAGTCTGTGGTCTACTTAAATCCTTATGAAAATGTAACTTTACAGGTCAATACAGGAAAATGTAACCATGGAAACAATAATCGCAAACACAATGACAGTTTTGTAGATTGATGTTCACAGTTTATTTTTATACCTTAGAGAGAATTGTGTAGGGTTTAAACTAGCTTATAACATGTAATTTTGTACACCCTTGAGTTTGAAAAATTCTTTCCACTGTGATGTACTGAAGAAACTAAAATGTGTATTAATGGTTACATTTTCTCAGGAAAGATTATTGTACCTCTTTATGTGTATAGCATTTACCAAAATACAACATGTTCATGTACCATCCCTTCTTAAGTCAATATTGTGCATTGTTTCTGGGTCAACATCCCTCATTGTTCTGTTATTTCTGATGTCATCAGATTGGAAACAAGGCTGTTTAGCCACAAGAGTTTAGCCAGATTCATATTGTTATGATCAAACAACGCAAGTTTATTATAGGTATATGACAGAGGTGTAGTGACCTGATATCAGAAACCAAAAAACAACACTTTGATGGTTCTTATCACATCATGGATTCTACTTCAAACAGCCCGATTCCCCCAGACCAGACAGTCTGGTCTGATAAACAGCCCACCAACCCCAGCAAAAAGTCAGTTGACAACTCCTTGCGTCACAGACAAGATCTCCATTTCAAATGGGCCCAGAGACTGCTAGGAATTGAGTTAATATTGAATAAACAGTCCACCCTTACCGCTTCTGTTCATTGAACTTCTTCTGTTGATAACACTTCACCAAGTTGATAACAATGCTATACAGATGTGTGATCTTCGGATGGGGTGTGAAAAACACATGAGGAATTAGCTCAGGTTAATGAGTTTGATTGAAAATCCTTCAATAAAAACCAGCAGGTGCATAATCCATTACGTAGTCTGTTCATAATGTAGGTAACTCTGCTACTTTCAATACTCATACTCATACTCATACTAATACTCATACTCATACTCATACCGGCACTCTCACCTTGCTCAGGGTGTCAGAGAGTAGTCACCAACCTCCACGTTTGGCCTGTCTTGTTTGCCTGCCGGTTGCCTCTTGGCTAGGAGAGGGTTGATTGTTTGATGAGTTGCACCTGGGGCTCCTCCACTGAACCTGCTGGCTGCCAGGTAGCGTCCTTTAAAGACCCTTCCTCTCGGTGGGCATTTCCATGGGCTTTGTGTTGCCTGTTGCTCTCCACGCAGATTTCAAAGTTTCCTAATCCTGGTTCTGTATATTTTATATTTAGTCCACATGTACACTGCTTTTTTTAAATGCGTACTTTTCATCCACATGCAAACGGTGTGGTTTTAGCAAAACTCCTTCCAGGGTGAAGATATGTAAAAAGGTAGTCTTCAGCGTTCACATGTAGACAGGGAAAAAGGAGTTCTTGGTTTGTAACATCACATTGTGTACCGTTATCTCATTTGTTTGACGTCAGTTACGTCAGCACCACAACAGCCTCTCTGCAGTCCAGCACAGGAAGCTCCCGCTGACAAGCACCACAGCCGACATCTTGCCCATTCCTGATCCTGTATTGTATCCAAGATGTCTCCCATTCCCATTCAAGAGCCTATTCCCATTGTTCCCGTTCCTGATCCGGTTCCTGGTCCCGGGACTGTTCCAATTGTTTTGAGATGATTCCTGATGAATCCCCAGACGGTCCCTGTTCCCAAGCCGGCCGATGCCTTGCCAGATATTTTGTCTGCTTCTGAGCTGGTTGATGCATATTAGTTCCACCTGTTTGCTGCAGTCCTGGCGGTCTGTCTTCCCTATTGATTTCATTATTGGTTTCGCTCTGTATTTGAACCCTTGTGTTTCCGCTGTTCCTTGTCAGTCGTTGCTGGTGTTAGTGCTTGCACAGTATATGTGGTTAGTTTATGATCTGTGCTTCTGTTCTGTTCTGTATAACAATTACGTTAAGGATCAAACGTGCTTCAAATATTTTATTACATGTTCCCCTTATAAGTGTTTGGTATTTACTTTTAGTTGGTCATGAGCTGCTGTTAATGTATTGTTTTCATAGACAATTAAAAGTCCAACCGGACTGTCTTGACCAATATAAATACCTTGCTGGTCAGTCACAACAAGGGAAGCGCCAAGCCGCCCTACCATAGACCTCTCATCTCAACGCAGTGCAAACTGCTTGCTGAACCTCTCTGAGAATCAAACTCAGATGAAGGACAAGAACCCCTTGCGAAGTTAACAGGAGCTCAGCGACCCTGTTTATTGCTGATATGCCAACAGAAGCACAATGACCCTGTTCATCACTGATAGGCCAACATGAACTCAACTTAATCCCTTTAATGTCTCATATAAGCCACAACCTGTTTCTGATCAACTTTGAGAATAAATCAAGCTTTGACAATTAGAAACCCTCTTTTCACCCTTCTTGTTGTTGGCTTCTTTTCATCTTGCCTGCTTGGCCCATGTGTGTACACACACACACACACACACACACACACACACACTGTCCATATACATCTTTAATCTCAACAACATAGGGCTTTTTCTTCAACTACTAGAGATGCCTCTGCATATCACTATCAACAGTGTTTGCTCAGAGCATCAGTACTGCTTGCTCTTGTGTGCTCTGTGTAATACCTTCTCAGAGAATGAAAGGATTGAGACAGAAACATAGGAATGAAAGCAGTGTGAAATGTGAGGAATGTCATATTGAGCGTCATTTCACTTGGGAAAAGCAGATTTTGCCTGTGTGATGGTAGAGGTGCACTGGTGAATGATGACAAGGGGAGTCAGAGAGGAAAGTGAAATCTCGCATTTCTTTTGACGTAGTTTTGGTTTATTTTTGGCCAAGGGTACAATCAAGGCTTTCTTGCGTATGAGCTGATAGATGAAACATGACATTGATATAACTGATCTGATCCAAATACCTACCCTGTTTTCCATATTCTCTAATTTCAAGGTATAAAATGGCACTGTCAACATCATTGTGTTTGATGTGTAGCATCAGCCAGCAGTGCCTCAAATCTAGCATAAAACATAGCGGACAGGCAACACTACTCTAACTGCTCCCATTGGCCTATGATGGCAATGTTTGCTCACAAATAAATCACTTAACACTTACTCACAGTGTCAGGTGTTACGAGAGCTTTTTTCTTAACAAAGGCTCTTCCATAATCCCACCATGAATCATAGCAACAGCATATGAATGCTCACTTAGCATAACACGTTTCCTCCCCTTTCATTTAGATACGGCAGTTATAATGTGCTTCTAAAACAGCATGTGTTGAAGCATGATGTTTCAAACGGATACAGTGTATGCCTAATTACCATA
This sequence comes from Aphredoderus sayanus, assembly GCA_027564795.1. Taxonomy (NCBI): domain Eukaryota; kingdom Metazoa; phylum Chordata; class Actinopteri; order Percopsiformes; family Aphredoderidae; genus Aphredoderus; species Aphredoderus sayanus. The sequence goes on from JAODUG010051233.1 coordinate 5,460, forward strand.
CCCTGCTATTTGGCTAGTCCAGTCTTAAATACATTTGAATTCATATTTCACTGCCATCAATGCAAAAGTATTTTCAGTCAAGATGGCAGATATGTTAATTGCCCAAACCTTGAAAAGAACAAGTGGGCTGAGTAAAAAAAAAAAAAAAAAAAACAGAGCTGGGGAGAGACGTGAGGACGGCCAGTGTCAAAGTCAATGAGTACACACACCGATGGTTGATTAGTGGAAAAGAGAAACAGCAGTGAATGTTAAGTATTATGTCCTTCCCCACTAAGTGAAAAGGAACATAATTAGCGATTTCAAGTAATTTAGTTAATTCCCAATTGGGGTGAAGTAGATGAATATGTATGTTCACACCCTCTCTGGTTTTGTTCAGTCTTGTTCCTTAGTTAAATTACTGCATGGGAACCAGAACTTTTTTCTTCTTTGTACTTTTGATCTGTTTTCAGCAGTCTATCAGAACCTTAGAATCTTCATTTTAATAAAACATAAAGGCATTTCCTCAACTCTGTGTGTGTATATGTGTGTGTATATGTGCCTTTGTAAAAAAGAACTAGAATATTATATAGTGATGGCTTTCTGTAGTAAAAGAATTGTGTTCTGTGGCATCACAGCTACAAATTAAACTTGTAGGCTAATTGTCACAAAACAGATACGGTCGCTGTATACATGATGTGACAACATGCATATTCTATACTTGCTAGAATGCACATACAGTACTATACGCCTTTCCTCTAGAAAAAACACATCCTAATCCCTTTGAAGATTGTACTTTACAGGTGCTGCCCTCTACTGGCAATCAGAAATATGCAGATACTTGCTACACGCAAACGGTTCACACACAACACGCGCCCAGCGGCTTCACGTTAAAGGGACACCCTTAAATCACCCCAGTTTGTTTAGAAAAACGATTGGGTGAGGTGTAGCGGAAGGGCCCACTTTAAGCTTTTATATAGTTGATAAAATCATTGCCTAAATATATACTATAACATAACAATGAATGCAATTAATACAGGTAGCATATAATGAGCAGATAGTGGTTAGTCATTTTTGCTGATGGATGCTTAGGCTGGGCATCAAACCTGTAGTGCCTTTTGGCTGGGAGATGACCACCTTAACCACTAGCCCATCCCTTTTCACCTACTGGACATATTATGTGGCACTTGTACGTTGAAAGAAATGTGGCATGTACTGTATATAATGGCCATCTTATGCAAGTATATTATCTTTTTACTATGTCAAATAGTTTTGTATTCATGTATTCAGTCCGTTCAGCACAGTCAGAGATATGATCTGACACAGCGCCAAGGTTTAATGAGCTGCTCTTCACATTACCTCTAGGCGGACTCAAAGACACCACAGATAGAGATAAAGGTGGATGTATTCTGTTCAAATAACAGTCACATCATACCAGTGTATGATGTGTTTTATACTGTGTCATAAAGAATTGTGTAAGGAACAGACTAGTAGAGAGATGCACAACTCCCTCTCTTTGATATAATTGCCTGTACTGTATGTAATGGAACTAAAACCGGACTATCTTAAAATGGATCAATCAATCCTTTCCTTTTCCAAGCTTTAATAAACTATTTACCCCATAGATAGAATCAAATATATGTGTTTTTATTTTTCCTTTTGAGGATTTAGGTGTGATGAATTTTCTACAGTAAGTGAAATATATGGTCTTGTGAGACTAATAATCACAGTATACTGTAGAAATAAACTTGATTTATTAGTATATTGACTGATTCATAAACATTCATACTGTACACACACACACACACACACACACAGAGGGTATATAACTGCCCTTCGAAAAACCTCTCAATTTAATAAAGATCTCACAAAGGTGGCCCTTGCATATTTGATTTATAAATGTAAAGATTTCTGTCACATATTCACTGATTTGATAGCCTATAGAATCTGCAATTCTGCAATTCACACACCTGGGCCATTCACTTTAAAAATGACTTTCTAACAGATCCTTGACTCTGACAGGGAGCATTTTGTCACAATTAAGCTGGTTCACCTACTCACTCAGTTCAAATGCATCCACACACAAACACGCACACACACACACACACACACACACACACACACTAACATATTGTGTGCAGAGTTTCTTCTCTCTACAGCTTTCATGTTTCATTACTGTATAGGTGTGCTGTTCTCTCTCTGTCTCTGTCTATTTCTCACCCTCACACACAAACAAATAAAACCATTAACAAACACACACACACGCTCGCTCTCGAGCGAGAAGCATATATGGGGTGCCCTAAAAATTAGGTATTGACTGTCTGTCAGAGAGGTAAACAGCATCATTCATCCACAATCGGCTGACACAAAGCACAGAGGTATCAGTCAGAAGGAGGGGTTAGGGGATGGAAATTACCGAAAAATCATGGGCCAACAAAATTGAAATTTGTGTAACAAAAAATTTAAAATTAAAATTTGTCTTATTAAATACATTTCAGGCAGCATGGGTACTGTCATTGAATTATAGGCATGTAGGTTAAATCAGCAAAACCAAAACGGGGGCTGCAAAAGTGTATCTTGGTTGGTCTTGGCATATGGTCTTCCTCTGTAGTTCAGAGTTTAGAATTCAGTTTCAAAATGAGGACGGGTACACATCATGGGATAAATGTATAGGGGTTTACAAGATGAAAATAATGTTTTGTATACATTATGTAGCTTTATTACCTTGTAATAATGGTGTTAATTAAAGTGGACATTCCACTGTCCTTTCCACATGTTTAGATAGTTCCTTGAGGTCTCAATGCAATGTATTTTACATGGTTAAGTGAGAGAGACTATGTGGAACACCTTATTATGCCCATTTTTCCATGTTCTCAAAAAACGGTTGCTTTCAGTGACGTTGCTTTAAATCCAACAAGCTACTGCTCACCCCGCCCCCTCTTTTGCACAGTTTGCTTACGTAAAGCTTTGCTGCTGTTGAGCTGAGACAACACTGCCTCTGTCAAAGCAATGCAACAATATCGGTTTGAACCAGAAGCCCTTTTTAATTTTACACATAGTTTTCAAGGAGTTATTTTGTGCATTCATTCCGCCTCACCATTCAGACTTAGATTACATTAACAGTATACTTTGAAAGGCCCAGTACGTCTTCAAGATACATAACTAGATACATAACTATTTTCAAAAACAATAAGAAATATAAATCTTTCATGGAATGACTACTTTAATATTTCTTTCTAATAGTATTACTTGAAATTAGCATTTCTTTATATAGTCAAATAAAAATGTATTGTGCTACATCAGGGGTCGGCAACCCGTGGCTCCGGAGCGGCTCTTCAGCCTTCTCATTGTGGTTACTCTAACACGCACCAGTTTAGGCTGTAGCCTAGAGTTTGCTCTCCTCCAGATAAATGCATCAGTAAGCTGTATGTGTGTGTAAACTAGACTTGTCAAAAAAACTTTCCTGATGTATCCTCTTGCTGCTAATGCTAAGCTGCAACTATTTTTTTTTAGCAGACCACGTTTTATTTTAATTTTACCCAAATATGGGAAGGACTCAAAAAGCCTCCATAGATCAGTGTTTAATTTATTTTAAAGTAGGCCTACACATTCACACTGCACTTCCGTTTGTTGTATTCTGTTGTTGTAACAGGTAAAAATAAAAAAAGATTAAAGGTTTATAAGTTGTGTTATGTTTTGAGGCTGCAGACTATATTTTTTTATTTATTAACAGATTAACCTTGCTTAGTAGGCCTATTAGTACAGAAAAGTTCTTCTTGAATTAGCTTTACCACATTTTCAGTATCAGTAGTTTTTAATGAGCTCTTGAAAAGGTAGAGGTGACATGAGACAATAACAAAGAATACATTTAAGCTGTCAAAATAAATCTTGGTGTCTGTCACTTACTTATGGTTTCAACGGCAGGCCAGCTGTTGATTCAATCACCATAAAGTAAGAAACAATTTTCCCCAAACTGCCAGGGAGTCAATAAATAAATAACCAAATAGAAATAAATGAGCAACAACTCTTAGGATATCCATCATCATTATGAGTTAGTGTTCAGTTTATTGTGGTGGAAAGCACGATCAAGGCCTGCATCAATCTTTCCTGCTCCACTAGCTTGTCTTGTTGGGGCTTGTGTACAAGCCTTGCCTATGTAAACTTTGTTTTATATAATTCAGAAAGCATGACAAGTAGCTGTGTTTATTAGACACAAACTGTATAATGAAATAGACGAACCCTTGGTGAAGTGATCCATAGGCTTTCTGAAGAACAGGTTGGAAGCTCAAGCTGTGCTGGCTCTGGCCGTCACCATGTTTGCAATAATAACTGACTTGGCGTGGAGATAACGGAGTTTGACATTTTAACATGGGGGTCTATGGGAATTGACTAGTTTTTGGAGCCAGCTTCAGTTGGCCATTTCAGGAACTGCATATTTCTGCAGTAGAGCGTTGGATTCATTTGTCAGCCCGAGGTTCCCACCACGCTTGGTATTATAGTGTGCAAGCTAATAGATAAAGAGAGCCAAAATGAAGCTAATGCACAAAATATTCAATAGTAGCCTAACCTGACAATAAATATTCAAGTTTGATCCAACGTTTTTATTGCTCTCGCTCTCTCTCTCTCACACACACACACACACGCACGCACGCACACACACACACACACACACACACACACACACACACACACACACACTAACACAACATGTGATTGCTGTGTGAGGGAGCCCAGTACTCTTGTGACCCACCTCTCATGTGACCCAAAACTCAAATCTCTTTCGATTGAACATTTCTTTTAGATATATTCTCCATCTGGGACAGCGGCATTTGCTCAAGTTTGTTCCACATGCACAACCTTTCCCAAGCAGCTGGTTTGTCAGTGAAGACCCACTTCGAATGTAGAATATCTCTTGCTTGTATGGTGGCAATAAGACATAACACACACAATTTCAGATTTTTCTGGGACAGTGTAGCTAGCTTGATTCTAACCAGACCCAAAATTCACTTTGTCAATAAGGTCTGGGCACACTCCACTGGGAAGTGTTCACAGTTGTCGCCTCCTACTGTTGTTAACCACTGGTTAATTGTGAAACTATTGAACAGCCTTTAACCAATCTATCTGTTTTGATCCCTTCCTCTAGCTCTACCAACATTTTGAAATATGCTCGACTTCATCATCATCACACTCTGATTGGTCTGCCAGCAGGGTTTCCTGACTGTAATCTCAGCGAAAGAAATTTCGCTGAAAGCAAGTCGGTTGGAGCCAGGCTAGAGTGTGGCCAAGCTAGGTGTAATATAAGAAATATGGCTCCAACAGTAGAGCTCTGTGTCTCCACAGAGTCTCCCCCATCCTTCCCAGTCTCAACAGGTTGTCGCTCATTTAAAATCACCCCCGACCTCCCAGTTTACCACCTCCCAGCTGCGAGATTCAGTCTTCAGAGGACAACATAGGCATAGGCTACATCGTAGGTACATGGACAAATAAAATATGATATAGTATGTGTGATAAGAAGAGTAGGCTATTTTGTTTATAGGCTGTTGTGACTGTGAGCCAAGACTGAGCTGGGAAATGATGTTGCAGGACTGCAGTTTTCCAATAAATGATGTCTAGGCCCAACTGGTTAAATGGTCCCACCTTCCTTTGTTACACATCATATAGATGTCTGTGGGAGTAAAGATATTGCCTTCAGATTGCCTTCATTCAATGCAAGCTTATAATATAAATGATCTTCTCTCAATTGCAACAACGTATTCCCTGCTTAGATTGTATCATTTTGGGAATACAAAAAAGTAAAAGGTCACACCTGCCATAAAGTACATTTGTTGTTCAAAAGAATCAAACATCACATAATTACTTCAAAGGCATCAACAACATAGCTCCTGCTACCTGTATATATGTGCCACCACTTGCTTTTTTGGTCAGTAACAGGAAAATCTATAACAGATAACAAAACAGGTGTCAGCACTGCAGGCAAGATTGCAGATCATAGCTTGCAATTTTAGCATACACTGTAAAAAATGTTTGTGGATTGTATGGTGAAAAACTGTCAAATCATCAGTAAAGACTAAAATTAGGTTTACAGCTTCTGCAAAAGTGATACACCATAAATATACATATCAGCCAAAACAATAATTGTGCACTGTGTTTATAGTGGACATATGCAGCATATTTAACATACAAAACTGTAATTTACAATTTGAATAAATACTCAGAATGCATTTCATTATCTTAACATGGTACTGAAACTATTGAATGAAATGGTATGCAAATGTAATTTGTCATCATTACACTGATATATCATGACTTATATTTGCAAAAACAAAAACAAAAAAAGATTTTATTTTGAAACGTGTGGAACCAAATACAATACAGCCTAAAAAGCCTACGTTATAAATATGGAATACAATTTAAACCTTGCAGTCACTACAATTTATTTCTGTCATATATTCAGTGTCCTGTTGTCAGTTCTGGGGTTTCGTTTGAAGTGACTTTGTGAAATGTAAGGTTTTGAAAACAATTAAACATCCACCTTTGTTTTAAACTATCGTGTTCTTAAGCCTCTAGTGCCATCTGCTGTAACACACATGAATTAAACAGAGCCCTCTAGCCCTTAGGCTAAGGTCATGATGGTTCCTTATTGATATAGTTTTGCTTTCCATTGCTCGCCATGAGTTTTGCTAAGAAAAGTGTTAGCAACGAAAATAAAGTGTTAGCGACAAACATTTTGAATGCGCTTGTAATGTTCTACATTTTGACCGGGCGCTAGTGCGACAGCCCTCTGCTGGGGTCCTTTGTAACACGTGAAAACTAGACCAACCAGCCCGAAGGTAAACTACTAACTTGCTTTTCTAAAGGCTATAGGTAAACAACATAGTTACTATCCTGCAAATATATTTATAGAAGTATATTTATATATATATATATTTTTTTTTTTTGTAATTTGAGTATTCATTTTGCTTTCGGCATTTTGACCGGGCGCTAGTGCGACAGCCCCCTGCTGTGGTCTTTTGTAACACGTCATAGACAACTGGACCAGACCGAAGGTAAAATACGAACTTGCTTTTCTACAGGCTATACGTAACCAACATATTTATCTTCTTCCACATATATTTATATCATAATGTGAGTAGTAATTTGAGACAAAACAACTAGGAGGAGTCTAGGCTTATAATATCAAGGGGTCCTGCTGTAAGTGTAATTTTAAAATCAAATTGCAGCTCCTGGCCAGAACCCCGTTCAATATATTGTTTGCTTTATTATCACTTTTTCACATGTGCATTTCATTCATATTCGTTATTTTTTCGTTATAAAGTTGTGGCCGCTGGTATTCAATTTAATTATTTAACATAAGTGTAATTGTGTAACATTTTCCCTGCAGACTGTCAGGATGGGACGTTCCTCCAAAGATAAACGGGACATCTACTACCGCCTAGCTAAGGAGGAGGGGTGGAGGGCTCGCAGCGCATTCAAGCTGCTCCAGCTCAACGATGAATTCAATCTGTTTACTGGTGAACATTAACACAATTATTTGAACTCTTCATTGTCAACTGGAATACGTTCTAATGGATCTCTAATGGATTTTTTCTCTCACTGTTTCACATCTAACTCCCTCTCACCCCAGGTGTAAGAAGAGCTGTAGATCTTTGTGCAGCTCCAGGTAGTTGGAGTCAGGTCCTCAGCCGGAAGCTCAGGTTGGTTTCTGATATGTAGCCTACATTGAGACATGTGATAACTAACTAGTTATTTGTGTAACTAACTTCATTTGACTAAAGATTGTTAGCTGCATGTTGCAGGTGCCAGGCATAGTCTAGCCAGGGAGCCATGGATCGCAATGTAGTTATATGGCAGGAGGATAGCACAAGTGCATACAGACCACAAAGCAGATTTGTATTATGAGCTGCAGGCTCCATATATCTTCACAGCAGCATTGTATAATTTATGCAAGCAAACCAATGAAGTTAGATCTTGTTTTTTCTATTGTGTTTTATTTTCCAGAGTAAAGCAGGTTGGGGAGGAAGACGTAGATGATGTGAAGATTGTGGCAGTGGACCTTCAGGCAATGGCTCCCCTACCAGGAGTCACTCAGATACAGGGAGACATCACAAAGGTCAGGAGGTTATCACTGCATGTAATATCCTGAATTAAAACGTATTCAGAGCAGAGCATGTTCTGATTAATACATTTCAGATGTATTATTATTATTATTATTATTTATTATATAGGTTTGGTCACATGTGTGTTGTACACAACCCATATTCTTTTTCATAGTATATTTCATGCTATGGTTACACTTGCTTTCAGATTTCAACTGCACAGGAGATAATCCGGCACTTTGAAGGATGTTCAGCAGACCTTGTTGTTTGTGATGGCGCTCCAGATGGTTTGTTAATAGATGTTTGTTGTTAGACAAGTCCTCTCTGTAGCAAAACAGTCATGTACCTCTGGACTCTAGATCTGTTCGATAATGTCAGTGATGCACTTGACTATCCTGTCAGATTCCTCTTTTTGAGACTTGAATCTGGACAAAGCTTGTGTGGACTAATTAACTGAGCTGAACAGACATTCCAGAGGATACAAATCCTTATGTACAATGTCTTTGTCATATGGCTTACAAGAGACAGCAGAATCAGTATTTCATATTCCTCCACAGTGACAGGTCTCCACGATGTGGATGAATACATCCAAGCACAGCTTCTTTTAGCTGTAAGTACAACACCCTTATCATAAACGTTCATAAATACATTGTTATAAATGTGAGTAATTTGTATTATGTTATACTGCAGGCTCTTAACATTACAACACATGTTCTAAAGCCTGGAGGAACATTTGTGGCCAAGGTATGTGAAAAATTCCATATTTATTATATTTATGCCTACCCAGGAATCTTAATAAAGAAACTATGCATGTTTAATACTGACCCAAAGTACACAGCTCTTTTAAATTGCTGCACCTCAACGAGGAGCTATTCTGGAAATGCATATCTTTTAAGACAAGATATCAAAAATGATCTCGTCTGCCACTAACTGTCACACTAAGCACCAACATCTTAGACCAAAACAAATGTTTTGTGGGCTGAACCGAACAGAGGAGCTCAAATAACAACACACACAATTTTCATTCAAAATGTATTCTAAATAAATGTGATTATTAAAAATGTGTATGTTTGTATGTGTAAACTGTGTGTGTGAGTACTGGGTGAAAAGTAAACTTTTGTAAGCTTTGTATTTGTTAGCTATCACATTCTGTGTATCAAAATATCAAGACTATTTTATGTCTTGACTTAAAGCTTTATGTGATGAAGTGTGCTGTGGGTTTCTCCTTGTGCAGATTTTCCGGGGAAAAGACGTCACTCTTCTGTACTCTCAACTGAAAATCTTCTTCGGTGGTGTGACATGCGCCAAACCTCGCAGCAGCAGAAACTCTAGTATTGGTGAGTAAAAAAAATAAACCCTAATGATCTATAAATGTTGATCTACAAATATTTAATTGAAAGAATGAAACTTTTTTTTTTGTCTTTACACCACCATGACATATAAGCAATATGTCTTGAGAAAATGCATTTACTGTACAGGAATGAATGCTTCATGCATTTGTTTACAGTCACAACCCAATGTGATTTTAGCAAATAATATCCATATTATAATAAGAAAGACAATATTACCCCAGAAGAAACCCAATACTAAACCTTTCTGTTAATTTATTGCTATGATTTACGAATGTAGTTCTCAAGATACAATTAGATTATTTCATATCATTGAAATCTACTAATGTGCCCAAATATGAATCCTGTGGCACAGACCTGGCCCATATTTTGAGAACCACTGTATTAAAAAGTTACTAAAAAGGTTGACTTATAAAATCATAGTAATCAAATTAATTAATGTTCACATATACATTTTTACTCTTACAGAAGCCTTCGTGGTATGTCAGAATTATTCTCCTCCTGAAGGGTACATACCCAACATGTCTAACCCCCTCCTGGACCACTCCTATGGTAAATAGGATTGCCTTTTAATCCTTTGGGGAATTTCCATTGTTGCAGTAGCAGGAATAAAAACAGTAATGTATAGAAATGTAGTTCAAGATTCAATGAAATTATGAAAGGCTACATTATTTAGTTTGAGTAGTATGAATAGGCC
>JAODUG010051244.1:0-15577 GCA_027564795.1 Aphredoderus sayanus
TCCACCCACACCCAGGAGGGAAGATCCCCCAGCCTAGGCCAGAAGCACTCCGCCCCCAACCCCCCCCCACCTCCTCCCCCACCCAGCAGAGAAGCCGCACCCCAACACACCCCCCATAGAAAAGGTACAGCAGCCACCCCGTGACAGCAGCTCTAGCCCTCCAGCCCAGGAGGCCGCCAGACGCAATCAAATGCAATTTTAATATGCAGCTTTTGTACAGTATGTTGTACAATAACAAGAAGGGACAAACAAAAATGGAATCCATGAAAATAATAGGTGACTTGCACAAAAGGAATTGTTATTTTGGACATGCACAAAAGCAAAAGCATAAAAATCATTGCGGAGTATGCCTGCAAGGGAACACAGAGAAATGAGCAGAAAATGGACGAGGTGGAGACATTCAACAGACATCAATGGCTTGAATGCTTGAGTTAGACACCACGAGAGGAAAACATGGTGTCATTTTCACATGGATAAGAAGCATTGATGCAATGCATAGGCAAACACACCCACATGCAGCCATAGAGAAAGGGGGAGAGCGCAGTTTTTTATTACATTTATTATTACATTTATTTATGTATAAGTTTGTAATGATTGAACACTTTTGTCCACTTCTGGGAATATTACAAAGTCACTACAAAGTCACTTGTTTAAATCTTAGACTGAAAACTTTCTTACACTTTCCTAAAGCTTAAACTGAAAACTTGTGAAATGCACGTGAAAAACTTGGACAACATTGAGTTGGGCATGTGTGCATGTGAGAGTGAATGTGCACGCACACATATTTTAGTGTGTCCATATACTGTAGGTCCTACATATGGACACCACAATATTTCCTTAGCTGTTTTGTACCTACATCAATAGGCCGTACCTATATCTTAGTACCTATATCTTATCCTAATTATCCCGATTTAACCTTAAAACGTTTTAAATGATTGTATACCTAACTATTACTATAACCGTAAGTACGGTGAGTGCTGTAGATTGCACTCACTGAAAGTCACTTTAGTGTTTGCTAAACGATCTCAACTGAAAAGAAATCAGCAAAAACTGTGAAAATTATACCATTAATTTGTTCAGGGACAGTTGTACAATAATTGCTTTTAAATATCCACACATTTCCTTTAGTCTTGAAACTGCAATTAGGCCAATGATTTTTATGTAGTGTTTCTGTTGTTCAAAGGTTCTGTTAGTTTTTATATATGCCTTGAGTAATGTGCATTACACACAGATATTCACAAGTCAGGGAAATATAACCACATTACAACCACAGCTTAACATAAGGAGTTTGTTTTGACTTTATTAAATATTGCCTGTGTTAGCATGTTTTATGCTTTGTTCTGTAAACAGAATCTCTGGCCTCATCTCTTAAGTATGGTGCTAACCATTTCCATGCATGTGCAGAAAACACACAGCTGTCTCCATGTGTGGCTGTTCTATTTGAGGGTTTCCAACCAGAATAGGCCCATGCGCAATCAAAGATATTGTGCTTCCCTCAAGTGTGCCTGCAGGACCCCTTTTTATTGTAATAAATTACCTTAGACGGACAGTCCTTAACTTATGTGGTTGTAACGAGTCTTATTAAACTTTTGTTGTTTTGGTTTGAATCTCAGTGACACTAGTGATATTAGCCAGCACGTTTGGGGGTGTGGCGGCAACTATCATTCATCAACCACCACACTGACGCGAGATGGCAGGACCCACCAAGCAGACGGGTACCAGGCTACACAATTGAGTAGCATTGCACTGCTATGTATCTAGTGTTCTTTGTTGCTAAAAAGCTGCCATCTTTAGCTTTTCTGCCATTATGAAGCAGATACAGGACCTTTCATAACCTTCTATCAAACTGTGAACATATGAGCAGCACCCACTTCACTTGTACACCTGACCTGGATGCTCCATTACTGTAGATAGAGAGAACAAACATCTAGACATTATATCCCTAACAGCCTATTGTATGATTTGAATAATGGGAGGGGACAAGGGGTCTGCTGTAAGAAGTCTACTCAGTGTTCCACATCTAATCTCATTTCAGATCTCTGGCTGTGACCGTGGTGAGGATCAAACTCTCAGTGCTTACCACCCTCCAGTCTCAAGCGCGCCCTCCCCTGCTCACAGGCCTGCAGAGGACACTGTGATCTCTGCAGGCTTGACTACCATCCCAGTTTCCTTCCAGCTGGCGCACCTGCAACGGAAATCTATTTCCCTGTTGTCTCCGGTGGAATTCACACACACACACACACACACACACACACACATACACACACGCACATGCAGAGCATTATGATACTCAACGAACGATAACATTCTTACATCGATCTGAAATTGTCATTTATCAAACATCAGTGCACAAAATCATAAAGAATAATTTGCTTATTCAGAATTAGGCCCTGCTAATGCTGTTTTCACTCTATTTATGTTGTTTTTCAAGGTAAAGAATTTTGGTATAGTGTGAAATTTTTAAACATGCAGTTCATTTAACGGGTCCTTCCACATTCCACAGTACAATTTTTCAGTAAGACTGCCAGAGTCTTTGGGGGCCAGCACTGTCACTGCCATGTCTCATATCTTTCATGAGCAGGTCTGCCAGAAAGCTCAGTCTCTCTAGACGTGCACTGATCGTTCTCTTCATACAGAGCTTCAAAGGCTGCCCTCAGGACAAAGGTAAAGGCTACAGGTGGCAAAAATGGCACTGAAAATTAAAATAGCACAAATTCGTTAATACTGTACCTAATTTGTGTATGCTGGTCTTTTTCATGTACTAAAAACAAGATGTAATTTGCTACTGTTCCAGGTAAAACGTTTATTATCAATCATATTCAGTTTAAATCCCCCTGTTAATTATCTCTTGGCTGCTATACAAATTTAACATACAGTAGGAATGGTTTTTGGACAGGCAGTACACAGAATTGAACTGTGTTAATGTACATGGTAATTTACAGACAACAAACCTCATAGGTAACCAAACATATATAGTATCCTAACATATATTTTCCACTGCTAATTATTTGAAAAGAATTGTTGAATAAATTGTACATTCTGCAATACTATTATTCATTCTAAACCAGGGGTGTGCAACCCTGGTCCTGGGGGACCCCTGCCCTGCATGTTTTAGATGTCTCCCTGCTCCAACACACCTGATTCAAATTAATGGGTCATCATCTAGCTCTACACAAGCCTGATAACGATCCATTCATGTGAATCAGGTGTGTTAGACCAGGGAGAGATCTAAAACATGCAGGACAGTGGCCCTCCAGGACCAGGGTTGGATATCCCTTGCCTAAACAATACATTCCTATTTCTTAGAAGATTGACTGAAATTATAATTTAGTGTGACTGGCATATGTAGACAATTCTTCCTATTCCCCTAAATAGTTCCCACATAAGCTGAAAGTTAATAAGTGAGGCATGCAAGCAGTGGTCATGGTTCATCATCAATGTACACCATGACAGGGTCTCTTCCAAGTTTAATGACTACCTCAATACTTTGTAATCACTAATGTAATCATTAGGCATGTAATATACAACCATAAACAACGTGAGATCTTTTTGTGATTGAATGTTGAATATTCGAGTGCTGCTGAAGTCAATGTGAATGAGACAGATCTTATTGATTTACAGTATGACCTTTCAGCACTAGGAAATAAGGTATCCTCTGCTTTCCTTGGTCCCTAATAATGATTAGCTTTTATCTACCACATACCTGTGAAAAGATTAACCTAAAGTACAGCCTAAATCCTCTTTGGATTGCCCACTTTGCGGATTTGTACACAGAGAGCAGGAGACACAGGCCTCAGAGACATAGCCGATGGGGATTATGGGAGCTAATCGCGGCTGAGCGAGACCCAGAGCCCTCAATCCATTTGTTTAGCGAGATTTGCACCTGTTGCGCTTCTTATTTGTGACCAACTGAAATAATCCTGGGTCACCGTTATGTTATAGCTTGATAGCACTATGTGATAAAGTACTAAATACCAAGGATCAAAGTTACCTTCTAGTGTGATAAAGCTGTCTGCAGTATATAGGTAACAATAAATTGCATTGTAGACTGCAATGGTGATGAATGTGACAATCCCCTGCCGCGCCACCCACACATAGTTATTGTGTTGTTAGGCTGTTCATAAGATACAGTAGGCAACTGTCACCATTTAAAATGTGTTTATAATCAAGATAACATGATAGTAATCACATCAGGATGTGGAAGGTTAAAACGAATAGCATTACTATAAGGTGAAGGATTCATTTGAAGGGTGTGTGTTTAATACAGTATCTGGAAATATATTCAAGTGGAATAGACAGTGGTAGGGAAATTCCAACACAAATCCACCACCAAGGAAAATCTTGAGCCTGGATCTGATTCATTGAGATCAAAGGGCAAAACCCTCAATTTAATTCACATCATTCACTTCTCATCTGGATTTCATGAATTTTTTATTGTGTTTTTTCTGTCAGGACCAGAAGGCACTCCGCAAACAAATATCTTTTTATCACATGACAAGAGCAAGACACTCACAAAGACGCCAAGTGAAAAGCTGCAAAGATGCCCCTAGTGGAAACTGGCACATCACAAATGACAAGAACCTTAATTTCACAAGTCAACAAAGGACTTGTGTGGGTCATTCAAGGTCACCTTCAATCGTCTGCAACCCCTATCGCCACAAGATAAGAGAAACCTTTTTTACAGAGTTCGACACAGATCATCGTGAAGTGAAATACAGTATATTCACAATGCACCGTACAATCATAGCACTTTTTACGGCTTTATATCAAATGCTCAACAAAGTACGTCTATTTTCCCAGAATATGTTCACAGAACTGTTCTCTCAGTGAAACGAGGTGCTTGACGATGTTGGCTTTGACACCATTCATCACGGGTCAGTTTGTTCTCTGACAGAAACCTCTCCAAAGGGAAAGGTGAAACATGACCTGCCTTAACTTGGACCTCAAAAAACATATATTGCCACTCTAGCTCCACTGATAAAGTCAGTTTCAACCTCTGCGGTTAGAACTGTCTAAAACACCATTGTCTTCTCTGCAATCCATTCTTTTCTGTAGTCTCTATTTTCAGACATGATTTCAAGGCTCTTTTAGAATTTGTTTTGATTCACTTACCAATCTATACCTGCAGTATCTACAGTAATTGGTACACATACTATAGTTTGAGAACCACTTGTCAATCTGATTGAATGAAGACATGTATCACTGGATTGTCTGGATATCACTTTAGAAGACAAAAGAGAAGGTACACTACATTGCTGTAATATCCAATTAGTTTTCATAAAGGACTCTCAAATGTTTCTAGTTTCAATGCCATTTATTATAGGTACAGTAGCTAGCAGCAGGTGACTTTTACTGTGCTGTCAAAGTCACAGTGTCCAGCTGTTTTAGATTAATCTGAACTTTTCTGACAGAGACAACTGAACTTTTCAGTAAAAGTTTTACCATTTATATGGTGACACCAGTCGATTTGTGATTACAAATGGGTTCCTATAGGAATATAACCATAGGCGCTTACTTATGGCATTGAGAATAACTACCAACTAAATACAAATATACATACAGAATTAATACAAACGTGGTACATAGTTTCTCTCTAAGTAATATAGTTCTAAACATTTAAACATTTAAATTGTGATAAACCCCATCAATTATTGACTTACTTTTATTTACTTACTAATATACTTATTACATTTACAAGTACACTTAAAAGAATAACTGATGATGCCATGGCTCTTGCAATGATGCAAAATGGATTATTTGGATTTATTTTGATCATTGGAACCATAACTGCGTTGTGTAATTACAGAGTGTAAATGGTGGGGTAATGACACTACATGCTGATTTTTTCAATTGCCAAGTCACATTTAATTACAAGAAACACTTTAGACCCATTCGTTCAGTTCTTTTTGTGGTATGTTTCTAAATATATAGTCTGTATGTTGCACCCGGCATCAAATTATCGCATACATTTGTAGCTGTTTGTAGTTTTACTTTTCATTAAATGTTTATGCTATACGATTTAGAACACAGAATTGGCCTGTAGCAGTTACAATGTGTATAAAGAGACAGAAAGAGAGAAGTATGCGTTTGGCATTACAAATCATGTTAACGTGACACAATCACAGCAGTAGCCTTTGGCTCGACAAACCAAGCAACTGTGTTTGTCTGTTTTCGGCAGTTTGCTAATTAAAGGGCAAAAGATTTGGATCATAAGGCTCTTTATGTGCATACAAAATACATCCATCTTATTTGCAGCTGTTTGTTCACTGTGTAAAAACAGTTCAACAAGGCTGCAAAAAGTCAGCAGCTACACATTGATTTTGAAGTCTCAATTGATCTTTGTACCATTAGTGAAGAGAACAAAGGTTCTATTCAAGACTATGTATCTTCAACTGTGATTAATAACTGACTAGTAGCTTCCCCTTTGTCATTGCTTTTGTCAAACCAGGTTATTGATGCTTGTGAGGAGGCCTTCATAAAAAAAGTCCTTTATTGACTGCTATTGAGTTTTGCCTCAAAGGGTTTTTACTGACTTCTGCTTTGCTGACATTTTGTTTTTTTCTACTAATAAAACTGCTGGTGGTAAAAGAATAAATGGTTGAGGCAACATAGACTTATTAATAATAATAATAATAATAATAATAATAATAATAATAATAATAAGATAATCAATGCATTTTTAATACAGTGGATAATCTTACTTTCCTTAGTCTGTGTCCAGCCTCGTATGGGACTATGATAAGAAAGGAAGCTGTGTGTCAGGGCTAGCCACTTTAAATATGATACTGTGTGTCAATCCATTCTGGAGTTACCTATAAACATGCATCACTATGTAATAGTATATCAAATATTGAAACAGTATAGTAATTATTGAAAGATTGAAAAGAAACTGTTATAGACATTTCAATATAAAGTAGAGGAATACTTTATAAATGCCTTCTCTTCTACCTCTCTTCCATGCACTGAACTAATGGGTAGAGGGGTATCTATTGCTACAGCTGTATTCAGCACATTAACCAGAGCCAAAAGAGTCCAAAAGGTGCAGCAATGACTCCGCTTGCTTCCCGACTGGTATGTTGGCCAATACTGGTACTTCAGCAAAATACTGTTGCGCACAGAAAACCACTTTTGTTGTGTGACCATGTATGACCCATAAGAAATACATTCCTTTCAACATTCCTTGAATGTCGTAGGAGTTCAAAAACAATGTATTTTTAAATAAATGTAACATTGCTCACACATATGCAGGTATGTGTATACCCAATCAACAAGTTAACCTGAAGTTTGTACAAAGAAAGGCCTGTAATTCAGATTAATGGGTAATGGAACATGACCTTTTTCCAGTGATGATGACACATTGGCTTCAGCTTGAATTAACACTAACCTGCCATATGGCAGCTGATCAGTGGAACGCAAAGCAGCCTCTGGCCAGCATGTCACCTCAGCCTCCCATGCCAAAAGCAACTTGACCTGTTCAGTGAGATTCACTTCATTATCACAGGCTAATAACATGTGCATGGAGTAGTGTGCTAATGGAAAAATCTAGTTTTTTTTTTATCAAATACCTGTTGGCAAATGTCAATATGTCGACAATGTTTTGCTTTGACTGCACAAAGGGATATTAGAGAAATTCGTACAATTGTAGATGTGATTATACAGTTGATGAAGACAATACAGCATTTATCACAATATCAATATTTATAAAACCTTAACACCAGATAGTTTTAAGTCTCATATCATTGATATTACATATAGACAGTATTGCCAGCAATGCAATGGTTTTATAGATAATGCACAACATAGGGGACCAACTCTGTTGGTGTTGTCTTTCACATTTCATAAAGTACTGTAAAAAATAAACAGTTTCCTTTAACAATAAATAACGAGGCAAGATAAGTACCTTTGAACATTTTTACTGTGATTAAAGATCACATTTATCGTTCTGACTAAAATGATCCTTATGCTGGATTAATAGGGAAGATGAATGTTCACGCTGAATCCCATTTTAAATGATGGTCGCTTTGCTGAAAATATTTGAGCTATGAGCTACAAAACTTTAAATTTGATTAAAATATGCAGCTCATTAACATTATTAGTAGTCTAATGGCCTTTTTGGGTTTACCACATGTGCAAGAATTCTCAGTAGCACTAAAAAGGCTACAGCCATTATCAGAATTTCCCAAAAAGCACTTTGTGCCCTGTGGCAAAGGGGAACATTTACGATTAATTAAACACAGGAGGTTTTGAGGTGCAGGCACCATATGGCTCGTGCCAGTTAACTGTAATTTCACTGTGGATTACCAAAGCTACATTAACAACATCAGGCCTTTAATGAATGGCTGAAAATCCTTAATCATGACACTTCAGACTGCATAATTAACAAAGTCCTGTCTGTGTTTTTGCATCTGTATATTTAGTAAATTAGAAACTGTAGCTGTGGTGAACGCTAACCTTTAAATTAGACCAGAAAAGCTTTATATCTGTGGCCTGCATTGCTACTTGCATGCATTATAAAAAGTACAGGGATTAATAAGAGGGGGCAAAAGAAGTCACCCACTCACCAGGTATGTTTTTTCTATTTGACATTTGACACTTTAATTTTTAAATGTATTTTTATCGCCAACAATTTCATCAGTTAATGTTGTTACCTACAATACAAGCCAGTGTCAGCACTCGTGAATTAAAACTAGCACGCAAGAATGTCCTGTATAATCTGTCACTGTTCACAATACCGGCGAAACAAACGGCAGTTCCTCTCTTTCTTAATACGGTTAACACTATTTATCATCTTGCATTTTTCACCTCTCCTCTCTCTCCTTCTCACCAGTATACGCACACAAATTAGGTCGGTTATTAATGATTGAGTGATTGATTGTGTTTTATAAACCCTATTATTGGCTTGCCAGCCTGTCAGACAGTTAGGAATGATGAAGAAATAAAGCAGCTTTGCACTAACCCAGCAATCTGCACATCTGTGGCAACAGAGAGACTCGGCGGTGGACTCATCCATCACTCCTTACCGGCCATGTCACTGTAATGTGCATCCAGGCAGCTCTCCCCTCACACAAGCCTTGTATTTTCTTGCTAGTGCTGTGGTGTTTACTGAGTACTGGTTGTTTGGTTGTATTTTGGGAGTGGCACCAGACACATGGGGAGCAGGAACCTAGCCTTCTGCTAGGTTCCTGCTCCTCACCATCAGACCCAGTAGGGGTTCCTGCGCCGCCACCACCACAGTCCCTCTCTCTGCTCCAGGTTGCCATAGCTGATGCGAATGTATTGATCACGCTCCCATTTACACTGTCTGGGTATTGAAACGAGAACATCCGCCAATGTTATTTGTTCAGTGTTTACCCTCAGTAGTGAGTATATCCACCCGATGTCACTGCTGTGAAAGACATTGAAGGATTGTTTTGCCCATGACATACAGAATGCGTTATGTATGTGTGTGTGTGTGTGTGTGTGTGTGTGTGTTCTGCAGTGAAATTAGATTAGGGCTGGGGAAAAGCCAAAGGGGTAGGTGTGGAGCACAAAGCGACTGTGAAAAATGTTTAACCTATACCTGCTTCAAAGTCATCAGTCACAAAGCGGCCTGGGTAGGAAATCTTAAGAAGTCTTACGTCTCGTCTCTCTGTGTTGTTGCTGTGGTGCTTCTCTCACTCCATTCCACTTTCTCTCAGGTAAAGTAAACAAATAGTGATCCGTGCATGTACTGTGTAGGCCTAGTAACACAATTCAAATCTCATTCTTTTCACAGGGATGGACGTTTCACACAAATCTATATTTCACGCTTTTTTTGATTGCATTGTTAAATACTGCCATCTGGGTTGTCCAACATTAACATTAGTTGTTATGCAATTCATTATAGCTATGAAATCATTCTGCTCCAAGCTTAAACCTTAGAATATTCTTGTATTTCTAATACTGTGTCTTTAGAAATCATTAAAGTTTCATTAAACTGAGTATTTTACGTGTTCAAATATAATAATATAAGCCTGCTATAAGAATGTATCATTGAAGTCTGTTGTCAAATCAACAACTCACAAGAAAGAACAACATGTCTCCGTTGATGGCCGAAGCATTTCCTGGTAAAGACTGGTAACGTCCTCATGAAAATTATCTTGGTGGTCCACAAGACTAAATTGAGATATAATGAAACCCAGTTCAGGTTGAACTAAACAAGGATAGGTTACTAATGCAAGCAAGCTGAATATTTAATCCAGAATATCAGTGTGTGAACATGTGAAAACAAAACAAAAAACTATTGTTAACATATTACCTTATTGTGAATTCATGAAAACAGAACTCACTCTCAGCACTTTTGGAAGGTATTCTGGTGAAAATGTGAGATTTGATTGATAGGGGGATGATTTTTGGTAATTTGTCTGTTTTGATTTCACACTCTGATAACCTCAATTTTACACTTGCAATAACACATCTGAAGCATAAAATATGCACCCCCCGCCCCCCTCAAAAAAGAATAAAATCAGATATTGAATGTGTCCACAAAGCTTTTTATTCATTACTCTAAAAAATCTCATTAAGCTATGCCTTTCCAAAAAGGGTTTTGTGCTGAGTCCACTTGGCATGATGGATGCATAAAATGATGCTTTATAATACATCTACTGCACAGAAAATATTTCTCATGACATAAAGAAAAAGCAAAACTGTGAAACTGTGATACATACAGTAAGCCGTGATTTTGTGTGTACTCAAAAAGCCTTCCAATATGGTATTCATTAACATTTAGTATTGACCAAACATGTAACAACATTAACTTGACATTATTAAACTAAAACTGTTATCTGTGTTGTAAGATATATCATCTCAGGTAGATAATAGAATATAATCTACATGGCAAGCCTCAGAGACTCAATAGGCTAAAATAGTGCTGAGAGTAAATGTAATACAAAGTCATGACAATAGTGCTGCTAATTTCTCCATCTTAATTTGAGTGATTATAGAGCTCCATTAGGAAGTAAATACCACATTGATCCCTGACAAAGCCATTCAATAACAGGATGCAAATTAATGCACAGTTATAAGAACAGGGGAATGTGGAGAAATAAAGAGTAAGTGATAAATGAAGCTATACTGGTCCAAACTGACATATCAAATTATCCCAGAAAAGGTTATTTTTTCTAGAAACTTCAAATATTCTATATGACACAATGAATGTTTTTCTTAAACATAGATGCATACTATTAGTATTCTAGTGACAATGTAGTAAAAGCTATTGTGTAGGAGAGGTAGAGAACAATGAGAGCTGTGGGGAGGATCAGAGAGGTGTGTCAGCCTCTCAGCACTTCAAACCCAAAGGCTGACACAAATCAAGGAGTGTGCCTTTAAACCACAATACCATCAGGGTAAATGGATACAGAAGGTAAATGAGAAATGCTTTACCCTTCAAGAACTATTACTGTCTAGGTGCCCTTGATGAAGGCACTTAACCTCCAGTGACTTAGAAACAATAAAAGACTGATGGTATAAAGAACCATCTCACCTCAATGTAATTAAATGAATGCAAAATGAGGCAATGGACCGCAGATGATAACAGCTCCCTGAAAATAGTGAGGTTCATTAATTTCACATGTAACACCTTCATTTTAGTAATTGCATGGCCATTTGTACTTAATTTGCAATTTTTGACAAGCAAGAGATACTGTAGGAGACAATAGTCAACATGTCAGCTTGAGTAGTGGCTATTACTTGTTTTAGCAACCACAGTTATGGAGCAAATTACCTCTGTATTTATTTTAGATATTACAATGGAACCAACATTTTAATTATTGGAAGAGATAAACATGTCACATCCTGGATCCTACAGTGTTAACTCTAAATGTACAATTCTTTGACTGGACTTCCAATACAGAATGTTGTAATGCTGCAAAGTTGAGAGGGAATTTAACTTTATGTTGTAAATTGTGATTTACTTTAACCTACACTACAACAAACATTTGCTTTTTTGCATATTATGAATTTCCAATTTCCCTGGTTCCAGGCCCTTGCCACCTTTTAAAATGCTGCCAAACATTCAATAAAGTCTAACAGTGCACATGGGTGTTTTGAAAACATTCAAGCCACTTGACACCTTTATGTAGCCTTGCAAGATCAGGATGGTCTAGCGAGCTTCAGTTTGACGTTTGTTGGCTTGTTAGCTACTCGAAAACAACAATGGCGGTTCCTAAAGTTGTTAAAGTAGATTAACTTATTATTATCTTAAAATGTATTAACCCTCCCGTTACCCTTATTATATAGTATTGGCACACCAGATGGCACCATCTGATTGTGTAGATCTCTATTGTCAATGCTGTGTGTATTTATTTATTTATTAATTATTTCTTTATGTATATGTTTGTTTTGGTGCCTTTTAATCCTCCTGTTGTCCTCGGGTTTCAAACGCACACCTTGTTGTGCCATCATATGTCTGTGTAAACTGTAGAAGTAGGATTGTCGCCTTCTATCTGCCACAAAGAGCTAGTGCGCGCGGTCAGATTGACCCTGAGAACAACAGGAGGGTTAAAAGAAAGAGGATTTAACAAGCAATCACCTGCCAAGTATTTTTTGAAAGTGCCTGCCCTTTTTAAACAGTTTCAATGGACGGCTTCCCAGATGGTTGTTTCTAACAGACCATTTATCTGGCATGTCAGGTTAACCTTTATGGGCAGGTCAATTCTACATTAATTTCTTTGCATAAATTACATGTCCTCTCAACACTGGTGTAAGAGTGAATTCGAAAAGTGAATTTGAAAGAGTCAAAATTAATGACTCTCTCAGTCTGCTCTAAATTACTTTGCCCAGATATTTGAATCCACTCGCTTATCAACTATAAATAAATGTACCAGTGGTCTGTACACCATGGGGAAAACCACCAACTGTGTTGACATTTTAAACACACTATCACGCTGGGAACCAATCAAGTCGAGTAATTGAAATCACATGCTTCATATACACCCAGAGGGTATGGCTGTTTCTGCTAAACCCCTTATACTGTAGTTGAAAAGAAATGGGCAAACACATTAAGATTTTTGCATTTCTGAGACTGCCACACAAACAGGCATCATTATCAGCGGGGCATCAAAATGGCTGTTCATCTTTTAAATTATTAGTTGTCTTTGTGAATGTGTAGAGTGTGTAGTTTTGTATGTGTATGTACTGTACGT
This sequence comes from Aphredoderus sayanus, assembly GCA_027564795.1. Lineage (NCBI taxonomy): Eukaryota > Metazoa > Chordata > Actinopteri > Percopsiformes > Aphredoderidae > Aphredoderus > Aphredoderus sayanus. Next base: position 13,161 of record JAODUG010051244.1, read on the forward strand.
GGTTATAACTGTTGACTCACAGCAAGAATGCAGGCATGTACAGGAGTATTTGCATCTGTTTATTTTCTCTATTGTCTTAGTCACAGGTAGTACCCTAGTTTCCTGAGGTGTGTTTTAGGGAACTGTGGTGAACATTCGTGGCGAACGCGTTTGCTTTGAACATGGCATTTGAATATTTTGTGTAAACATTCCAAAATTATTAGATTTAAACTAGGACTATGTCAAGGGCCAAACAGTCTCATAGTGCCGTCTTATGTTATTTTCTTTAACTACAGTCACGCCAGCTCCACAAACAAGGCAAACTGGTATACTGCTAATGCCTACAACCTACAAGACTACTACTACTTTGCCTCCCACCTGTCTTGAAAGCCCCTTCAGAGATCACTTTTCATTTGGCCATTTCTTTTGGGAGGCTTGTTTAAATGTCATTAAAAGGGACAAGCATAGTGGACTTCTGACTGAAGAATGTGCTATCCATTTTATTCTTGATCTGAGACATTTTGTTTTAAAGTTTTAATATATTGTAAGGGGGTCTTGCTGTTGTAATGCTGCAAAGTTATCATTGTTGCAGTGCATTCTGGGACGTAATTGTATCAGCGGTGTGAGTCCTATATACCGGTGGGCCAGTTATAATAGATATTTCTCACCTTGAGTATGGTATGCCTTGATATACTGTAATTGATTACATGCACCATCTTTTATGTGCATGTCCAGTTTTTTCAAAACAGGCTCAATGTGAGGTGGTTGATTTGTTTTTCCTCTTACAACCATAGGAAGATAGACACGTATGAATAATGTGGAATGCCGCTAGTGCAAGTCATTTGATCAGCCACACAGGTGGTCTCTGATCTGCTCATTTCTGTGCTACAACCCTCAAACATCCTGTCCATGCAGTAATCAGTCCCCCTCGCTAACATCAAGGACACAGGAACATATGACCTCCCAAGTGGATGTTATTTTGATAAAACAGACTTGCTATGGTGTATTTTATATTCGTCATACTGTAGCTAATCTTGTAACATTAGACTGGTCATTTCCACTTGTACTACTAAAGCGCATGAAGCTCATAAAGCGCATATCTGTTTGACACAAGCGTCACCATTTGACGTCAATCTCATGAGACTGGGATGCCCCTTTCAGGTCTGATAGAAGTGTACGTGTATTGTTTATTGATTAGTCCTTGTGTTTTGATAGTTATAATTGTCTTAATTTAATGATTATTTGTCAGCGTAAAATGTTGTGCTCCCATCCTACTGTGCCAATGTGCGTTATTTCCTTGGATATGATCTTGCCAAATAAAATGTTTGCCAAAGAGTGCTAAAGCAGCATCATTCTTCTGCAAAGAACCGAGCATGCAACACTATTTATAATATTAAGACCACATTTCAGTGTACAGTGAAAAAAGTTATTAACCATTGGTGATGTTTAAATGACAATTGGATGGTCCAATTCACCAAAAAATCCTAGTTCAAGCAAGTTTAAATTACTTCTAGAAGATAACTTTTCCCTCTGTGTTTGTCTCAACCTTGTTGACTCAGTCGTAAACTTGTCTCGGGCTCAACTAAGCTGAATTTGAGTCACCTACTGGGTTCGAGCCTGAACACTGCTAACTGGGGTATTTTATTGTGTGGTGTAATACTCCTGCTATTGCCCTCGACCTGCCACTGGCATCAGAACAAGAGTTGGTGGAGCTGATGGCTGCCCTCTGCTCCTATAAGTAGGATGGGTCAAATGCAAGGTAGAAATTGCCCCCATGAGGACATTAACAACTCAATGACAAATTGACAGCCTATGCCTATGGCATGTGACCAGTGGGAAATCTGAACTGAACTGGTACAGCTGAGAAAAGAAAGGGCAAGGCCGTGTCATGGCCACAGTTGAACCTAGAGCTGTTTCATCATCCCCCTGATAATCTCAATGTTTCAAAATGAAAGATGGGAGAGAGACAGCAATGACGAGAATAAAGTGACTGTGACTATAAAACACTGCAGTATTCGGAACTTGCATTGTAAAATATGTTTTTCACTAAATTTCTTCTCCTGGAATACACAGGTAATTTTTCAGCATAATCTGTGTGCTCAAAATAATTCAAACTACTGTAAATTAGTATAGGCTATTATCTTAAATTTGATTTAATTGCCTAGGCCATCAGATTGACCACTGCTGTTGTGTGAGGTTCTTTTGTTTCACAATGTTGTTCTTTGAAACTACTACTTTATAAACTTTGCTGTAGATATTATGAAAATTTACAATACAATATACAATATACATATAAAAGCAACCCCTTTTCTATTTTTAAAGTCTTACTCTGAAAAACAATTATCTTAATGCACTGCAGGCTACTTAACCCTCGTAATGTCCTCTGGGTCAGAATGACCCAAATCACTAGCTCTTTGTGGCAGATAGAAGGCACTAAA
>JAODUG010051255.1:0-15573 GCA_027564795.1 Aphredoderus sayanus
ACCTTGTTGTGCCAGCAGTGCACATCATATGTGTGTGTAAGCTGTAGAATTAGGTTTAGCGCCTTCTATCTGCCAAAGAGCTAGTGATTTGGGTCATTTTGACCCAGAGTACATTACGAGGGTTAAATAAATATATATATTTATATATATTTTGTGTTGCAACACAACAACTATGGCATTACATTTCAGACATTGAACACATTTCATGATTCAATGTGAATTCAGATTTTTTATGGCACAATTCATTTACAATATTTATGCACTAAAATACTTTAAATGACACTTGTGTAAAATGTATATAAATGTAAAGAAAAATACAGTTATTGAGTTTATATTACTTCTGCATCTGGCTTTGAGACTCACTGACTGTCCACAGATCTCTCTGATTGGCAAGGCCAGAATGTACGTTTGTATGTGTGTGTTATTTACAGTCCAATACACAATGTGAATTAGGTTTGTTAAGTTGTGTCAATTTAAATGTAACAATGTTAGAGGCAGGGCTTTACCAGACCATGCCAGTGTCCACTAGGCTGAGCTCACCTGGCTCTGTCTGAGCACAGACACTTGTTTCTGCAAGGAGATGTTCTCGTCTTCCAGCTCACAGTAGTCCTGAAGCAGCCGCGTCTCTCGCACCTTGTACTCCCTGATGTCATCACGTAGCTGGCCGCGCTGCAGCTCTGCTAAATCTGAACTCTATGGCCCAGTAGCATGGGCAAGGGAAACAATGTGTTAGCATATGTATGGGAAATGCCAGAGAAGATATCCTGGATTCTAACAGTCAGTGTGAGATGAATGTTTCTACGCATTGAGGTGGAATTTGTCCAGTAACAGTTATAATGGACAAGAACATAGTACTTTTTATAACTTACGGTTGTAGAGTGTTCCTCTGCAGGAAATCTATTACTGAATCTCTACTAACGTTAAAATCATCAGAGAAAGCCAGGGGGTTTTAGCAATTTCTAAAGACGCTAGCCTTGCACAGAAATTCGAACTAATTGTATTTGTAAATCCACGAAGATTGGGAAACTGAATTCAGTATGTCGGAATGGCACTTTGTTGAAGTAAATCTTACTTTGTGACATAAGGCACAAAAAAAGTGTTATTTACTGTATATTTTCTGCCAACTTAAATAAACGATCGCTATAAGCAATAGTATTGGCTTTGTTGTTATCCAAATAATCAATAAAACTTTTATTCGAGTTATGGTTACAACTGCAACGCCAAGATAAAAGCTTTAGGCATGGCTTTTTTGTTTGTATTTAAAGTGTTACCTAGATTGCTATTTAGTTAAATGGGTCAGTTTAGTTAAACAGGACAATTAACTATACAATCACACCCATAATATATCATACACATTTCAACATACTCTTCAATAAACAAACGAATTGTGCCATCTACAGTTCAGTGGAGACAATTGAGACAACCCATGGGGGGCCCTCTGTACAGGGCTATGTTGGGTTGTGTTGCCTGCTTTGTGCATTGGTGGATTAACCTAAGCAGCTGAGTGTGGTCCTTCACAGACTTGGTGGAGCCATTCTTTGTGTTGAAGTCAACCATTACATCATCTTTTCTGCTCGGCAGGCGTTGTGAGTCAGTGGGAGCTTGTTACTAACTGACCATCCCCCATTACCAACTCAATAAAAGTCTTATGAAAGGACCTGAAAATGCTACTGTAGGTGTAATGCTCTTATCAAATCTTAATTTCTTTCTAAATAACAAGAAATAATGTAAGTTATATGTTTAATAGGTAATGTGTAACACATGTAACGCATGGCTTTCAAGACAACAGCATCAAAAACGGACATATTTCTAATAGGACTGTCATAAAATTATAAAACATTTATCTCAGACAGAAAATGAGATGCGTTTAAAACGCAGTATGGCAATACACCAATTATACTGTATGCTATCATTCACCAAATTTTTTGATGATAGACTTATACCTTTTTACAAAAACTTAGTTTAAATGTAAACAATGGATCAACCACTTTCTCAAGCGAGCCACCTCACAGACACACAGCTATAGGAAACTGCTATTGTGAACAAATAGTCCACTTTTACCATTTGGAAGCATAGGTTGTAAGGCTAACCTCTCTCATCTCCAGGACGATGGAGGCCAGACGGTCATTCTCTGTTTGTGTACTTGTGAGGGACTCTTTGGCCTGTCTGAGCTCATTGTGAAGCTCCAGGACCTTCTGCTGGTACAGGGCCTCCTTACTGGCTGACTCCAACATCAGGGACTCCTCCCTGCTCTCCCCATCTGCAGCCACCTTGCGATGGGTGGAGTGAGCTTGTCCAAAGGCCTGGAAGACAGGGAAGTGTGATGATCAAATCCATATATAATAGTAGAATAACAAACAATACATTATTTAAAAGAAAAGCAATATGTAGATAAGCTACATATTGTTAGCATGAATTAATAATTATGAGATCTAGTAAAGTGTATTGGTAAAAGAGAGTGTAACATCTAGATGCCCGCATCCATCCCTGCCTTGCTGGTATGCGCCTGGCACACTATGCACATATTCCCCAGCGCACCCCAATCACCACACACCTTTGTTTGCACCTGTGGGTTAGGGTATTTAAGTCTGTGGACATTGAGTTTAGTTTGTGGGTTTTTGTTTGCATGATGACAACTGTACGGAGTCTGTTTTGTTTGGATTTATTAAAACACGCCGAGTTTACGCTCCTTTTGTGTAGTGTTGCTTTTTTGATTTCTGTGGCCTGCACTCGGTCCTGACTCAGTTACAGTGAGTGAATGACATAACATAATATTTATACATTGTAAAAAAAAAAAAAAATGTTTCCCCTGACAGCATGATGCCATGTAGGAGTGAAACAGATACTCAAATAATCTAAACTAAATTTTAGTAATCAAATGTTAAGTTGTGTAATATTGTGTTAATAAAATATAAACAAGGCTAGATCAAAATGTGGTAAATATATCCTGGAATACTTGATCCGCATCAAGTATTCCAGGATATATTCCAGCCTCACCCAGACTCTACCTCCAGTGGCCCCCAGGTAAATTGAGTTTGAGACCCCTGATTTAGAAACATATATTTGCAGTAGTAGCACTAACATAGCAACATAATTATTTGACTAACCTGTTAATAATTCATCTTAAATAATTTTGATTAATGACTAAATGTATCTACTATATTAAATAATTGTTAAGGCCAAGCAGGACAATTGAAGTCAGACAAGCTGGTTGACAAATAAGAGAGGTTTTGGAATTAAAAGTGTGATCTCAGGTTCCCATGATCAGCTGATCTCTCAGCCAATAAACACCCATGTACAACAGTGTGTTCTCCTGTATTTAAACCCCAACATAGTGCCAGGGCTCTCCTTTCTGCCAGCATACCTTTACTTTTCCTTCTCAGTATTTTTACCAAATAAAATTGTAGCCAGACAGCAACAACAATGTTCAGAGATGGTGTGGACTGATTGATAACTCAACTCACAGTGGGTGCTGCTATTTGTGTTTTTTATAGGCATAGTAGAGAAAAGGGTCCCATTTAAAAAACAGTATAATGCATGTGGCATATGCTTAGTCAAAACATGTATTTGATAAGAAAACTATGCATATTTCAGCATCCTAAGGATGCTATTATGAAGCTATCAAAAATGTAAACCTTTGAAAAGATAGCATGTGGCATTCCCCTCAACTATTAAGACATAAATTGTTCAAATCTGGTCCATATGTCCCTCTCACATTTGGCTCAAAGACCTGTTACAAATTTCACTCATTGAATTTTGCTAATTATATTTAAAATATGTTCTCATAAAATGAAATGACAGATTTTCGTGAAACAATTTTTGGACCAGGAAATGTAAACAAAATAATGCTATATAATGCAATAAACATTCAAGTAGTAGGTATGGCCAGACACAAACATTTCAAGATATGAAACTCACTATTACTGTTACTACTACAGTTATTTATAAACGTTTTTCAATTGTATGAACTTATGGCATACTTCTGACTTACTAACTCAAACATACTGTAGTCAGCTGGAGTTTGGATTTGTTCATATGGCAGATGAAAATGTACCTAACATGCAAGATTTAGAACCAGAGCAAATTGTTTCAATCAGAGGTTGCAAAACTTAATGTCTTTTCAGTTAGGGTCTATTCCTATTTTCCTATTAAGATACAGTAGACTATCCTAGGCTACTGTAGCTTCACTAAAAGGTATCTTCATTAAACTCAGCCTTGTGATATTAGGGTAGGTTCCCCAGTCCATGTCTTACTCAACCTCATGTTGATTGTTTATTGGTTTCACCTGGCCCTCGTTGTTCCCTGTCCAATCGTCTGTCTTGTCTTCCTGGATTTAAGCCTGTGTGTTTGTTCTTGTCTTTGTTGCGCCGTTGTTTACTGTCGCCTGCCTTTAAGTTTAGGTCCCTGTATTAAAATATAATGGGCTTTCGCCGCAGCCGTCCCTAGTCTCGCCAGCGGCTGTGTTGCCGCCTCCTGTCCCGTCAGCAGTGGTACAAATGCCGCCTCCTGTTTCTCCAGTGGCTGAGCTGCCACTGCCTCCTGTCCCGTCAGCGGGGGTACAGCGGCCGCCTACCGTCCCACCAGCAGCGGCTGAGCTGAAGCCACCTCCCGTCCCTCCAGCGGCCGAGCTGAAGCTTCCTCTGGTCCCCCCAGCGGCACCAGTGCTGCCTCCAGCAGCATTGGCGCCTCTTCCAGCGCCTCCTTTAGCGGCACCAGTGCTGCCTCCAGTGGTGTGGGCGTCTCCTCCAGCTGCACTGGCACCACCGCCAGCGACACCAGGGCTGCCGTCTCCAGCAGCACCAGCACCAGCAACGTTGGTGCCGCCTCCTGCGCTGCCATCTGTACCTCCTGAGTTGCTGGCCCGGCCTGTCGACCTGTTTCCCTGGCATGTCCGGCCCCCTGACCATTCCCCCGTGTACGCCCGGCTTTCCGGCCGGTCCTGTGCCTGGCCTATCGGCCGGTCTCCTGACTTGCCTTCCTGCCCCGGTCTCCTGCCCGCACCCTGCCCGGCCTCCCGAGATGCCTGTCATGTCGGCGTCCCGACCGGCCCCCCAAGATGCGTCTGCTGTCCACCCCAGTTTAAATCTCGTTCCAATCCAGTGTTTTCCCACTGTTCCCTTTTCCCCAGTCCATGTCTTACCCAGCCTCATGTTGATTGTTTATTTGTTTCACCTGGCCCGCGTTGTTCCCTGTCCAATCGTCTGTCTTGTCTTCCTGTATTTAAGCCTGTGTGTCTGTTCTTGTCTTCATTGCGCCGTTGTTTACTGTCGCCGTGTTGCCTGCCTGTATGTTTAGTTCCCTGTATTTAAATAAAACCCGTTACTTACCTTTCGTTGCGCGTTTGGGTCCTTCCCGCCGGCACACCACATGTGGAAACTAGGTTTTTAAACTATTCAAAATGGTCAGAATTCCTTCTAACCCTGATGCCTACATGAAAGCAACTTACAATTGTATGACTTTGATATCTACTAGCCTAAATTATCATTTCAGTTCAAGTAGTTGATTCAGAAAGAGGGAGATTAGGCTTACTTCAAAGAACGTATAGATTTAGAAGAGATGTACAGGGATCATTGTGACACATTCTTGCAAATTAAAAACCGATAAAATAGGCTACATACAGTCTACTGGTCAGATACAAATTAGGCCTATGTTAATACAAAGTAACAGTCTAGAACGGGTTATCAAGGGGGCGATACCATTTTTTCCAAGAACCGATAGTCGACTGTAATTATAATAAATAATCTTGACCTCATGTATTCATCATTCACAATCAAGCCTATAAACGGATTATTGCCTATTGTAAATTAATCAAAATGCATTGAAAGTTGTTTTGTAAATATTGTGTTCTTGGAAACAACATAGCCGAGCCTAAATATGAGCAAAACACACACAATAACACAAACACAAAAGAAGACTACCCCTCTAGCACCAAAAAACGATATTAGTTAGCCTACACATCTGCTTAGTGAGGATAATAGGATGGCCTACCTCCTTCAGCTGGTCGAGCTCTTGTCGGACCGTGTCGTACTCTGTCTCCAACTCATCGAACCGCTGTTTTAGTTGTTGTTTCTCTTCCAGAACCGCCAGCCCATATTCAGCTGCCTGGATCTTTTCCCGTGTCGTTTCACTTAACTCACGAGAAAGACGCTCCATCTCCACTTGGAGCCAATGTGGCCCGGCCTCTGTCACAAGTGTCGCCTCAGGATATTCTCGATCCTCCTCCATGGACATATTGGCCCGGGATTCACAGACTGAGACGATAGCTAACCCAGACCTGGAAGGAGTGCAGAGAATCTGCTCTGCCAGGGAAATCAGTGCCTTTTGCGTTTGCTCTGCATTGTGCCGACGTGTGTATACTACAGTACTAAGATCCCTTCGCCTACTTTACCACAAATATCAACATTTAATCTGTTTCACACGTTTTTCTCTTACATTCCTCATCGGTCGCAACTCTGCATGGTACTGGGAAAGGAAACCCAAAAGTTGAGCTCATCGGTTGGCCACTTTCATGCGGTTCAAATCAGAAAGGTTGGGAGTGGACATGTAGTTTTATATTTACTGAGAGTATTCACAAGTCTACTGGTTTTGTATATCAGCATGACTTCAACTACCACAATGCTTTGCCTGCTGATACGCTTGATGGTGATTTGAAGGAGATAGTGATAGAACACCGGCATCTAGAGGTCTGAACGTGAAACTACGGTAAAAACCTACTGTAAAACCGCAACTTGTTCACGTGCCTTCTTTCCATGAACCTTGACTTGTAGCATAGCATGGCTCCTCTGCCTTGTTTAGACGTTTGTTGGAGTAGCCTAGGTATGCCCCTCTTCAACTAGCTGTTGCATTTTATAGTTCAAATATGAATGTATATGTTTCGCATTGCTGTATCTAACGTAATATCTTTCCACAGAGTTTTTCTTACGACAGTAAGCGAAAAGGCGTTGTGACTTGACTAGGCCAACTGTAAGCTAGGCAACGCCAAACCAGAGACTGCCAGTACACTTTGTGGCTCAATCATTGCCAGTGTTGAAAGTGTTATTTTTATAGACCTAGTAGTAGTAGTGGTGTGCTATACAGTAGATTATTACAGTATGCTAGCCAATATGAACAAATACAATTAGGCGACACATTCATTTATATATAATTGTTTTGTTTAGGTCATGCAAGACATGTCTCTAATAGCGACAGGGCAGGCACGCCTTGTCAGAGACGTCATTATATATAGTTCTATGCATACAGCCCACAAGGACTGAAGCGACTTGGCTACAACAACGAGCAGCATCTGTACCATATGGTGGGTATCACTGACGTGTTCTGTTCATTTCAGATGATAGTGAAACAGGTTTTTATCTCTCTCTTTCTCTCCCTCATAGTCTTCGCAATTCTAGGTATAACATATCTGTAGATTAAAATGTGTTTTATATATTTGTACTTTGAATGTTTATTTCATGAGTTCATGGCAATGTATCTTAATTTCAAGAAATTGTAAAACTCGTTAAACTTTTATATGTCCACTGTAGGTTTGCTTTTAATTGAAAGTGAAAGTTAACTTACTAACATTTCTACCCCACTTGTTTTGTAATGTTTTTTGGGTGCTAAGATTACTCCTGTATCTACCATATATGTTGGGTATTACTGATATGTCCTGTTCATTTGAGGATGATGGTGAAACATTTTTATCTCTCCCTCCCCCTTTCTCTCCCTCTCTAGTCTTAGCAATTTTACATTATCTGCCTAGGTATAACATCTGTAGATTAAAATGTGTTTTTATCTATATGTATTTAGAATGTTTATTTCAGGAGCTCATTATCATGTTTACTTTTTTTTTTCAGGAAATTTTAAAATTCTTTCAACTTTTCTACGTCCGCTGTAGGTTTGCTCTTAATTGAAAGTGAAAGTTAACTTACTCGAATTTCTACCGCCAGTTGTTTTATAATGGTTTTTATAATGCATTTTCTTCTTATTACATATTTTCCCTTGCAGATAAATTTTACCATTTTTTCGCAATCACTTTTGGGCTGGGTTGGTGTTTGGCACTCTATAGGCCTTATCGTTGTAAGTAAAGATAGACTACAGTATTATCATATACAATATTTATACACATTATTATATGTTCATGACAATATATACCTTTAATTGATTTACACACCAAAATCTACATGTATTCATGTATTATAAGATGCATCCTATTGGATTTTGCATTTCCAGCACTTCTACTTCCATTCATTTATGCTTTGATATTAACCATGATGTTTGAAGTGTTTGGAATATTTTGTGGTAAGATGGACATCTCACTTTTTTTCTGAACACTTTTCAAGTTACTTAAATATGATTTAGCACATACTTATGCGTGTTACTAATATATATGTGTGTTAGTAATTCACTAATAAAATGCCTTATCAGCATTCATTGTCATTGCTTGAAAATAATAAATCCAGAATTATAACTTCTGTTGGATATTGGTGTTTTATTCAGGACTGCCTCCCAGCAGAGGTGATCTCTATGACAAAAGAGGTATTTACTAAGTTACTGTAGGCCTACTTGTTAATACAATAAAATATAATTTATATAAAAGATAAATGCTGTAACCCAAATTAAATCATATATATTATGTATTTTCATTTCTATCCAGATATATACTGGGCCTTCACTGTTGCATTATTTGTTGCTGTTCTGAACCTTCACTCATATGGTAAAGACAGATTATGCATGCAAAACATGTTTTAAAAACAAAACAAAAACTATTTATATTATTTTGGAAATGTATTTTTTGTGTGGTCTTAATTCAGGTTGCACACTATCCTATGGTTGTGGGTTTATCACCTTTGCTCTGAGAGGAGCAAAGCGTAAATATAGCGCTTTATGGTAGGTATCTAAACAAAACAACATTTAACAAGCATTTTATTACTTTGAACAATAAAGGTTTGTTTATTTAAACGTCTTTGATGTAGCTATTATGTGAGCTGAGCTATTATTTAACAACATATTTGAAGGTATTAATTAATCTGTCTGTGTGTGTGTGTGTGCAGGGAACAAGAATCAAGAAGACAAAGCTGGTGAGCTTGCAAGCCAGGAGAATGAAGTGGTACACAAAGATGTCATTGCACAAAGTATATGCACTGTACAGTACCTCAGGGAGTTAATGAACAAATACTGTAAAGCATATTGATGTTTATGTTGTTTTTAAAATTGTACTGTGAATTAATAGATCAATACTGTATGCTAAACAAATTATTTTAATAAAATACTTATATGCATGTGCATGCATATAACCTGCACACATTGGTAGTAAGGCCAGTGACAACACAGAAACAGTTAAAATAAAATGTATTACATGAAAGCAATTTACATACAACATTTAAAGTAACAAAGCAGGTGTTTCTTGGGTTTACAGTTTAGATGTAACTATGCAACCATCAAAGTAGGATGTATTTTCCATCATCACCAGCAAGACATTATATATTTTTAAGCATGACCTACCTACATTTTTGTGGTTGTTTTTCAATTCTTCAAAACTAATTTCTACAAACAACATGAATGAAAAGTCTGAAAGAAATTAATTTCATGCTATTGCCATAATATAAATCTACTTTACTGCTGGCTACATCCACCCTGATTTAACACCTACATCAGAAAAATATAAAAGTATTCAAATAGATTACTGCAGGTTGAACATGTCAAACACCATTTGAAAATCATGCAAAACCCTATAGTAAATACAGTATGTTAGATATGTGTGAATGTATGTGTGCATACAGTTTAGTATTGTATGATTAGTGCCATCAATAAACTAGAGGGCAGTTTATATTCTAAGTTTTGGCTTTATAAACTGGTATAACATTGACTCATGAAAGTGGGAATAGGGACATTAGTACCTGTGTATGACTGTGTGTGTTGTATGTGAAACAAAGGTAATTATGAAACGTTTTTATGTACGGCACAACCTTACATTACTTTAGTTAAACAAATGGGGGCATTAACAGCAAAGAGGTTTAAGGAGTAGGGTGTAGTGTAAATTTAAACAGACCATACAGGTTCTCATAATCTGAAGTGAGGAGATAGATGAGCAAATTGAAAGTTACTTGGCATTTGCCGAGGTGTTGAGCATCTTGCGTACAGCCTGGGCAATGGTGTCACGGTCGATACCATGTATCTTAAGAAGCTCATTGGGCTTGCCACTTCTGGGAACATGTGAGATTGCCAGTCGACGCATATTGAAGCCAGTCTCATTGACTACAGCTGTGCACACTGCCTCCCCTAGGCCACCTAGAGAAGAACAACATGTTACATAAGTGGGGGGACATACTTCTTATAACTTCTTATAATATATTTTATGGAATGGCTTATCAAGGCACGTAAAAATATGCTTCATCATGAATAAATGTCCGTAGTTATGTGAACTACCAACATAGCTAGAAAACTTGATGAAAGGTTAACCCAATTTCTGAAATTAGACTTTCCACTTTTTTTTAAGTGGGATACACAGTTTGCAAATCAGGTGTAAACAGAACTAACTTAAAGCAGTTGGGATCTTGTCAGACAAATGAATGCTTCAGGGTATCTAGCATGCTAGAGTGAGCCACTAGTAGGATTGTAAGGATACCCCCTATCCACATGACGTTGAGATGATCCACACAGATCATACACACATCTCTGTTCCAGTCTGTGCCACCCCCACCCAATCAAACCCATCCCCTGCCCTAATGTGCATGGGCTCGGACCAGGCATGGCTGTCTGTTATCTGGGTCACATGCCCTATGGGGACATGCACAACTAAGGAGATCTGACACCCTCTCGAGCCTTTACACTCTCCCAAATTTCCAGAAATCACCACAAAACACCACCCACAATCACAGTGCTATCTCCGTGAGAAACTACCACATCATCTCTTTCAGTCAGCCAATAGAAAAGCCCACCTCAACTCACCACAGCATCTTAACCAATGAGAAAGCAGGATAGATGCACATTTGCTTATTGCTGCTGTGTACAGTAGTTGCCATATTGGCAGTTGACATATGCAAAAGCTATAAAGTATAATAGTATAATAATAATAAATGTACCATCATGGTAATGGTCTTCCACTGTGATGATGCGGCCTCTGGTAGCACGGGTGTGGTCAACAATTGTTTTGGCATCTAATGGTTTGATTGTAAAGGGGTCTATGACCCTAACAAAGATTCTCTCTGGAAAGTAAAGACATTATATCAGGTAAACTGAAAGTCTGTTTGATACCACAAATTACATTCAATTATTCCAATTAAAAATCGCAAATGTAAATTCAAAAATATCGAAAACATAATAAAATGTAATGTATGCGTACAATTTATGTATTCTTTCAAACACTTGTGGCTTATGTCAGAGGACCCCATTCTTATTAATTAAATGTATTTTCTGGAGAATGGAGAATACAAAGTATATTTCTATTTACAGCAAATATGCAGGTCAGATTTCAATATTGTTGAACTGAAGGTGAAGAAACACATTTCTTGGCACCAGGTAAATATGTTATTTATTTTCCCAGTAGCTCCCCCACTCCAGGCTCCAGATGAGGAAAGCAGGCAGTCTAAGTTAGTTCACTTGCCTTTCTTCAACTGCTCAGCTGCAGCGAGAGCCTCATGCAAGGTGAGACCGGCAGCTACCACAGTCACCTGGTCATCCTTGCTCTGGCACACAATCTGAAGACAGTACAAGTAGACAAACAAACAAAATGAGTTTTCAGTGTGAAAAAGCAGTGCAAAATCAACATTCATACAAAGGAGATATCGATCTTTAATGATTTATTTTGTCAACAATTTCACTTATTGTTAAATAATACATGTTTGGTTTATGTACTATTGGGTTAACTATTCCATAGGACAACTTTCCATATTGGCTTCACTGTCTGGTGATGAAACTCAAATACTCTCTTTATGAAAGGTATCATATTTTACATTTCATCAGACCAAATGATTTTCTTTTCTAATTGCAACTTAAGTAGTTCAAGTAATTGATATGTTGCAATAAATGTGAAATTACTATTTTTTATGCACTGCATCTTTAAGTATGTACTCTTTCCTATAAGCCAAATGTCTCACCTTGGCCTGACCAACGTGGAAATCCTCATTGCTGTTGTAGATTATTGCTTTCTCTGGGCGACTGGTTCTGATGTAGCAAATGCCCTTTGGAGATAAAAAAAAAAAAAAGTTTTACACTGAAAACATAATGTCCAGAAAAGTAATTTATGTTTTAAGGAAGACAGAAACATAATTCCATAATAATGATGTTATATGATGTTAGAACCTTTGTAATAGCAGCTAGCTCAACAGCCTTCTCAGTAGACACTCCATCGCTGGGGTAGAAAATGGTGGACATGGGAAGGGCCCTGAACATGGCCAAATCCTCTAGACCCATTTGAGAGGGGCCTTCTTCTCCTAAAAGACAAATTCACACAACATTAACTATAGCAAACAAACACATTATCCTTGTATTTTACTTTATATATGAGCTACAGCTCCTATGGTTAGATCAATAAAATGTTCCATGCTGTTCTAAATGCGCAAAAAGACAGTAGAGGTGGGAAGTCATGTCACTTGACTTACACAAAAGTCGACTCAACAAAATATTAGAAATTTGGCTTGATGTTTAAAATTGACATTGCTTGGGTTTTATTGAAGTGATTTGGATTTAATGTACAGTATGGCTTGTATGCATTTATGTTAATGTTTCGTGTTGTTTATTTATAAACTGATTATATACAGTAACACTGAATTTATTTATAGAATTTCTACATTTAGACTTGAGACTTGGTTTTCCATATGTTGTCTTAAAATCTTGGCCTCTGGTCTCTGGACATGACTTGTGACTTGAGAGTGACTTGGACTTTGAGAAAGATGACTTGGTCACACCACTGAAAGACGAACAAGAGGGACATGCAGTGTACTTGCACTAACAGAGCAACATGCACTTCTTGGACATCTTCCAGGACAAAGAGGCAAGGTGAAAGGGGAGCAAGCTGAGTGCTATAGCATACTCATAGAGGGTGTTTAGTGAGGAAAACACAAAACAAGAAGGATAGGTAAAGGACTGGGACACCTATACATGTACAGTAGTTAGCAGTTAACACCATTAATGAAAGTGTGAGGAGGTGAGTAGAGGTGCTCAGAAGTGACTACATTTCCTTCCAGGTGTCAGGCTAGGCGAGAGGGATAGCACATTCGACTAACCAGTAGACAGGCCACAGTGCGACCCACACAGGTTGATGTTGCTTTCAGAGATAGCAGCAATGCGGAGCTGGTCATAGGCGCGGGTGAAGAAGCAGGCCAGAGTGCTGGCGAACACAATATTTCTCTCACGGGCAGCACAGCCCATGGCAACACTGACCTAGAAATTAAGAATACATTAATACATGTTATTACCATGTTAATATTATAGTAACTAGGTGTTCTACCAATGAGGGGTACACTTTCTTCCTGTCTAGCCTGTAAACAGAAAATTAATTCACACAACTTTTAGTTGTTTATTTGGCTGATTAGATTATGGTTGCAGTTAGTTGAAGTTATGATGAAAATAGTTTTGCATCTGAATACTGAATAAGACTTAACAAGCAGTGTATGAACACGTCCACACCTGAGAACTAGAAAGTCTGGTAGTCAGTCTGTAATCAGGCAACAAAACACCTGTGTGGACAGGGATTCATTTATAAAGTGTACCCCACTTCAGTAGCACCTCCTGGTCACTTTGTAAAAGGTCTATTATAATTATTAAAGGTGTTACATTAAACATTATTGTTGTTATTATTATTATTATTATTATTATTATTATTATTATTATTATTAAGATTAATATAGCAGCAACTCTGTAAATATATAGAGGAATAATCGCATCATGGCCTCTAGAGAATGTGTATTGGAATCCTAGCTCCTGTGTTCTTTGTTTTGATAGCCGGTCTGGTCGCTCATGCTAGTAACCCCCTTATAGGGCTCATAAGGTCATACTGTTCTCTAACCCCCTCTCCTACATTGAACTGGTTTTCGGTGGCACTACAGTACAATCAAGGATTGCACCAATAGACTAACCATACATATGTAAATATACCAATCACCGCTTTCAACCTTCTATTTATAATGGCTTGTCACTAGTAAAATGTCTATACATCTCTTGTTCCGCATCATAAACTCCAAACAATTGTCGTGCATTCATCCAGATGGCCCCACCCTCTGCAGTGATTAATATTTCACATCTGAATGTACTTGTCATATCGGCTCTTCATCATACACACCCTGACCTAGATAGGTGATGGCTGCTGAAAGCAGAAACACGTAGCAGTAGGAAAATTTTAAATCTAATGTCAGTAAAGCAATAGCAACAGCAGCAGCCATGCAAAGGTGTGCAGGATAAATGGCTCTTCATTGCACATTATTGCATTATACTGTAGATGATGCCCAGACCCATGTATTATTTAATAAACTACAGTGTCTGAGAAATAACAGGTCAGTTTATATAACAGGAAGGTTGTAATTTTAAACAATAATAAACAATAAGGGTGTGGACAGTTTTTATACCATGTTCTGCTGAGCGATGTAGCACTCTACAAAGCGGTTGGGGTGTTCATTCTTGAAGATCTCTGAGTAGGTGAGGTTGCTGGTGTCTGCATCCAGGACCACAACACGTTCGTTGTAACGACCCAACTTGGCCAGGGCTGTCCCATAGGCCTTGCATGTTGTAACCTACAGTGCACACAGGATAGTAACCATACATTACTAATCAGAACATGGCAACCACTGAAGTGGTTCAACAGTATAGGCTTGTAGCCTTCTCTACCCTTCCCCCCATGGTCACCCACTCTTTCACCCACAGCTGTTTTTCAAAATAAAGGTTGATGTGGGGGGAAATTGTGGTACTCAGGGCGAGTGACAGTGAGCTACCTTCTCTCCAGGCTTGTAGCTAGGAGCGCTGGGCATCCTGATGTTCCTCAGGCTGACAGGAGGGCAATCCTCTACAGGGGCAGCTGGGTACAGACGCTTGCTGCTGTTCAGCATGTGGCTCTGGATGTCTTTCACAACCACATCGGCAATGTCCTTGGGCAGAGGCTTGGCATGCCAGCCCATCTTGTCCTCTGCAGCTGTGAAAAGCAAAGGCACAATAGGATATTTAATAGCATATTGAGTAATAACATATACTGTAACCTATATAATAAATAACCTTTATTTAAATTCCCACTGAGCCCCATAAGATTCCAGCAGTGGTTTCAGTGTAAATGTCTAGGATCTACAGTACATGTACAATGAGTTTGGCTGAGTTGTATAAGATAATCAAAATCAGACACAAATTAAATATAAGATTGCTAATAACGATAAACATTTGCATGTGTAAAACAAGCTATTTTTATGTAGCTATTGCAATTTCAACAAAATAGCACATTTCTAGCCCTTCAGATTTTATCCAACTGATGACAATTACCGTACTGTAGTCAACTAGTTAATTTTTTTGGGGATGGTGGGAATGGGACTCCGGATGCTTGGGCTTGATTTTCTGTTTTCCCTGGTACATGATTGTGACTGGAGGGTTGGGATGATGAGTGTAACATATCGTGGT
>JAODUG010051275.1:0-15572 GCA_027564795.1 Aphredoderus sayanus
TATCTCCATCCTTTCAAAACTATCCTTTCAAAACTATAACAGTTCATCAAGCTCATCGTTTTGATTCCTCTGGTGGATCTTATGATTTACATTTGGTTGCCTTCATCTAGCTTTTAAATAAACAACACTGATCATCAGTGCTATCAATCTATCAGCAAAATGTGACATTTAAAAATGTGGAATCACAGTAAAGGTGACACGCTTCTGAACTTAAACACAATGTGCTGAGCACCCCCTTCTGGACAGAGAGAAATACTGCAACCCTTAGTGCTTTGTGGTGCACATCAAGAGCAGTATTTAGGGTGAAACTGCAACCTTGACAGTCATTTGCTTAATGCCTCTAATATGATACAGTCCCTCCCACCACTTGTCTACAGCTGCTTTCCACAATACTTTAACCTCCTGCTGTCATTGCTGTGTGTATTTATTTTTTTTAATAATTATTTCTTCATGTATTTGTGTTGTTTTTGTGAGTTTTAACCCTCCTGTTGTCTTCTGGTTTCAAACACACACCTTGTTGTGCCAGCAGTGCACATCATATGTCTGTATAAGCTGTAGAATTAGGTTTAGCGCCTTCTATTTGCCACAAAGAGCTAGTGCGTTGGGTCAGTTTGACCCAGAGGACAACAGGATGGCTAAACACAAACTGCAACATGTTTCGTCTTGCAAAAGGAAACACTGAATTCAAAACTATACTCTGTTTAGGTACGAGTCATTTAAACAATGTATCCATGTGAATATTATAAAAGCCTTATTCTGTTTATTATACTGCATATTGAAATCTATACATATTATTTTAGTTTTAGTTTTAGTTTCCAGTTTTACTGTGAACTGCATCCCTAGTTTTGGAAGTAATGCTCTTTGGATCAGCAAACCTTTGAATGAGGTAGGCTTCCTAAGAAGGGTGAAATAACTTAAGCAACTGATGTTTCCTCAATACACTGCTATTAGCAGGGCTTACCAGATCACACTTCACTTAATCCAAGGTAAATCACCTGCACTAGGAGCCAGAAGAGAAGAGAAGGAAAGAAGGGAAATAGAAAGATAGATTACCAACACTAGCAGATCACGAGAAAAGCCTTCAGCTTTACCTGACCAACCACAACAGGGGAGAGGTAGCGTGTTCATGGTTAGACAGCTACTTCAATGTCAAGGCCTATTAAAATGGTAACCCAGCCAGCCTGTCTGCATTCCTCTTAAACAGACATACTGCGCCATTCAGAGGCAGATTGCTTGTTTAATGTCGACAGCTGTGAGGTCAGTTACCTTATTATCAGAAAAATATAAATAAAAATGTGTTGTACTCAATTACAGAGGGACTTTGAAACATAAACACACTGCCAAACACCCGCCTTGTGTTTGGCAGGTGCGTTGCACACTGCAGGTGGGGACTTATTTATGTGCTTCCATACTGGAGGCGGTAATCATGAATAAAACATAGCAGCCAGCTAGTGCACTTGTTGATGCTGTGCCTCTGTACTATACATTCCTATAGGACGGTTGGCTCCCATTGGCTCAAAAGAAGAAACCCTGTTGTGCTTGTACCTAAGTATGTGTGCAAATGCACTTGAAGTACAAGAGAGTTGGAAAGAGTGTGTGTGTGTGTGTGTGTGTGTGTTTGTGTGTGTGTGTGTGTGTGTGTGTGTGTGTGTGCGCGCATGTGTGTATCCATGACAGTTAAACTGAGAATGTGTTAACCTTTCGGTTCAGACAAGGACACCTCCCACACCCCCAAGAGGATATCTGTCCTTCAACCGTTTAAGAGACATTTGACTGCTTTATGGTTTCTCTCATTCCTCTGTCATGCAGGCATAAAAACCCTACTGACGAAAATGTAGCTCAACAACCCAAATGACGGATGTCTTCACTGCAAGGGGTTGTAAATGAGATCCTTTTTTTATAGTATCACTGTGCATTTCTTCAGAACAAATGCCTTGTCATGCAGTGTTTTAACTCTAGGAACTCTGGGAGCAGATTAATCTATGGCAGACATCATCAAAGACCTGTGTGGCTGACAAAACTTGTATAATGTTCTCTTCCTTTCTTAGTGTTTCCCTTCCGATGCTGAACGAGAGCGCATATGGACGCTGAGATGAAAGCTGTTTGTGTTCTTATCTATGATCTTATCTGATTGCTCGTCAACGCTAGGTTAGGTTCACTGGACCCAGACATGCATTAAATCTGTCAGCCACTCTCCCAGTGTCAGGTCTTTTTCCTGGTCCCTTTTATTAAGAAGAACATGTTCTACACTGGAACTCAGCATTGTAAAAATCGCTATGGAGAACAAAGAGATGTCACAAGGGCATAAACCCATGCACACAATGGATTTATATGTGCGCATTCATGTATGCATGTGTGCCAATCCTTACACACACAATGCATACATTGCTCACACACACGTAAGCACACCTATACACATACAATCAAAGGCTCACGCCCAATCCAGTTGTTTGCTCTCTGAGGCCCCAGTGAGTTTCTGTAAATGAGCCATTATCTAATCTGAGGAACCCAAAAGGTCACCACAGTACATGACAAGCCTCAAAGGCCCCCACCGGCTTGCAAATGATTTTTGATTTGTATGCTTTTTCCCAACCATTTTCTGTGACAATAACCTCTCCACACAGGATCAGGCTGTACTGCTAGGCCCTTGAATTTTGAAGGCTGTGAGTCTAGCCATCATCCAGCAGGGTTTTATAACACTCTCTCTCTGTGGAGGTGAGGGTATGACCAGCAGGCATGGAGTTTATGTATCCGCTAGGTCTCAAAATCGAGAAAATCTCAAAATGTGGCGTAATAGGAAGGTTCAGACACATCCCCCTAGTTTGTAAATATCCTTCAAACAAATCACACTGGCAATCACACATCTCCCACCTATTGCTTCCGTATTACTGTGAATAAGCTGTGACCATCCTCTGGTCTGAATGGTTCCAGCACTGTCAACATAGTTGACAGAGTCCCACAGAGTGGAGTTTTACCCTGCTAATGTAAAACTGTGGTGATTTGATGGAATAAAACTCCTTAAACTTGAAAGCAAATCACTCACTGAAGGAGACCTGAAAGTGTTTCTCAATGTCAATTCCAGTGCTCAGTCAGCCCTATAAGTCAACAGCTTCTGAGCAGCATGCAGCCACTAGAAGAACAGGGGAGGGAAAAAAATCTGATTTCTCGAAGGGAACACAAAAATGGACAATTTGGAAGGCGGGCCATAAAGTGACTCATGCCCGCTTCTTTTCCTCCTTGAAACGGTGAATCTCAACAAGGTTGTCATCTTTTACTAGTGGACCCTAACCCAATCTAGCAAGTTCCAATCCCCAGTCGGTTTGAAATATTAGCCCACCTGACATTCCACCAGTGCTGGCTGACAGTTAGAAGTAACTACCAATGTCTGGGAATATACGAGGTTGTCCTTGAATATTGACAGCACAGGTAAGATAGAGAAATGTGATGGTTTGGAGACAAGACTGCTATCTGATAGCCTGACAGAAGCCTGCACACCGCTCCACTGCACAGCCGTTCTTATCAAAGATCTATGTCTGTGCGTGCTAATAGATGCATGCTACATCACTGTCAGCATGTTTGGGGAAGTGCAATATACTGTGTGTCTGGATGGGATGAGTGTGTGTGTGTGTGTGTGTGTGTGTGTGTGTGTGTGTGTGTGCGCGCGCACATA
Organism: Aphredoderus sayanus; assembly: GCA_027564795.1. Classification (NCBI taxonomy): domain Eukaryota; kingdom Metazoa; phylum Chordata; class Actinopteri; order Percopsiformes; family Aphredoderidae; genus Aphredoderus; species Aphredoderus sayanus. The sequence goes on from JAODUG010051275.1 coordinate 3,671, forward strand.
TTACAAAAGCAAGAAGCCACAAATGTGCTGTATAATTTGATACACATGCATGTGCCATAAACTCACAAGATTTTGCAAATCGCTTTAGTGAATTACTTATTGTGTACTGTATACAGTACAAGTAAATCAATACATGGTGTTATTGAACCTTTTGAACATACCTCTTGACAAAATCTGCTCCATTCCAACAGGAGAGTCCATCTCCAGAGGCCAGCTCACTCACACACAGCTGATCTGCCAACCCGCCGTAATACGTCCGATAAAGACGCAGACTGTTCAGAAACTCCCTTGAAATCACACATGTAGGAATACGCATTAATCAGTTGTCCTTGCTTCACTTGACCCTCTGTTTTGAAGCAATGTTTGGGGTTTTTAAGCTTGTATAATCACTGTCTAATACAGATTGTGTGTGCTAATGGACAACTAAATGTCCATGAGGGGATGAATAAAGTATCGTAGTTTTAAAACTACAAAACACAAATAAATACGGATTATTGTTTTCCTTCTGTATACCACTCATCTTTGTTTTAATACTTACTTTCTCCTGGCAGAGAGTGAATCTCCAGACTCGTATGCCTTAAGAGGGATGGATGCTCTACTGCTGTGGTGCTGGACGCTGACATACTGTGCTGTCTTTCTGCTTGGCAGACCACACGCTTTGTGCACCTGTTACACACAGATCACAGACATCAGACATGGACGTTTAATTGAATTTTTGTGCAGAAAGTATTTTAGCCCCCGCGTTTCTGGTAGCACATTACTTTGATTAATCCCTGCCTATCTGAGATGGCAGATGTTTCAAACTAGTGAAGCCCAGTTTCACATCTTTAGCTGCTCATTGCCAGTTCATCCAGCTGCAGTTACAACAGTCCTCCACTAGATGGTGTTGTGGTGTCTAAACACCATAGATCTAAACAGTACAGATCAGGCATACTGATGATTTATTTGATTGTACCTGCATCATTAGCTTCATTAAAAACATTATGGAAATATCTGTAGCAAAATATTAAAGTGTTCCTTGGGTAAATTATTCAAATCTTAGTTAAGATAAACGAGGTCAAGGCAGAGGAGAAGCTGTGGACACGGCATCGGGATTTGGCAGAGGCTCCGCTCTTAGCTCATAGTTTTGAGTTGCCCACATGTATTTCTGGAGAGTTCCCGCTCTCTCTGGTCTGGCCAGCCTTTCACTGTGTGGCATGTGCAATTTCAAGCCATTTATACCTCTCTGACAAAGCCCTATACCAGCCGGGATAGCAAAATGAGTTTGGAATGAACCTCTCTCCAGCGGAGGCAAAAAACCCTCACTATTTTTTTTTATGACAAAATGCCAACAACTAGTCAGTGCCCTTTGCAAACCAAAAAAAAGAAAAAAACACCACAAATTGAAGTCCTGCTCTCCAAAACATTGTTTAACACAAAAGAAAACCTCTCCAAAAAAAAAAAAAAAAAAAAAGATTGGACCTGTGCTGACAGGCGGGGTCCGTTCTTCTCAGCCTGTCTCAGAGCGTCACCAAGCAAAACGTGAACTCCCAGCAGCACTTGCTCCACGTCGTGCGCCCCCTGCATACGTGACGACAGGCCCTCCAGCGAGTGAACATACTCCCTCCAGTGGATGTCAATCTCTGCCATGCTCGCCAGACAGCCCCGCATGACGTTGAGGCAGTAGCCCATGCATGGCTTGGACTGGGTATGGCCCTGCAGAGCACAGTTGAATCAGAGAGGGATCGCTGTACGCTTGTCACTGGCATCAAACACTTACAGCAGGTAATGTAGGCTGATACTTTTAAAGCATTCACATCTACTGACATGTAACCAGTAGTTACATCATGTACTGTACTGTACGAAGGATGCATGCTTCTCTGTGTGTGTGTGTGGGGGGGGACATAAGTCAATGTGACTTACTGTCACACTGACACTAAGTATTGCTGTTTGGTTTGGACATGTTGAATATCTGTCTTCGACTATACATCAAGGGCCAGTTTCACAGACACGGAGTTAGCCTAGACTTAGCCCTCCTGTTGTCCTCCAGTTTCAAACGCACTACCTTATTATGCCACCAGATGGCGCCACCTGACTGTGTAGATCTCTTTATTGTCATTGCTGTGTGTATTTATTTCTTTATTAATTATTTCTTTATGTATTTATGTTGTTTTTTTGTGCCTTTTAACCCTCCTGTTGTCCTCGGGTTTCAAACTCACACCTTGTTGTGTCAGCAGTGCACATCATGTGTGTGTGTAAGCTGTAGAATTAGGTTTAGCGCCTTCTATCTGCCACAAAGAGGTAGTGGGTCATTTTGACCCGGAGGACAACAGGAGGGTTAAACTAACTAAACTTCATTACAATGTGCTTGCAGTGTTTAGTCCAAGCAGCTACACACAGTCCTACCTGGCAGTGCGGACAGTAGTGCAGCTTCAGCAGTGCCCGCCTGCACTCGCGGCTGAACTGCAGGTGGTCGGTGGTGTTGAGGACCTCGATGCCGAGGTGCAGCGCCTGCAGCAGGAGCTTCCCGGGGACGCCGGCGCGCGTGATCTGACCGGCCAGGACGCCGGGCGCCGCCCCGAACGGCCTCAGCTCGCGGCCCAACGACCGGACGCACTCGCCGTAGCCCGGCGACGCCGCCGCGGCCCCCGGCCCCGGGACCAGCAGGTGGCCCAAGACCAACGGGAAGAGGGCGTGGAAGAAGCGGCGGACCGCGTCCTCCGCGCTGAGCGAGGAGCCCAGCAGGAAGAGGCCCACGTCGGTGAACAGCTCCCGCACCGGGCCAGACGCCGGGGCAGCCAGGCTGCCGTACTGCTGCTGGAGGAGAGCGTTGGTGCGGTTCTCTGCCTGCTTCAGCACGCCCTCGAACGCCTCTGTGGAGGAAGCGTTTGTTACAATCAGTCTGTGTGTCTTGCCTGTCAGTCATGTCCGTTATACTGGACGAGAGCAGTAGAGAGGAGGGAGCAGGGGAGGGGAGGAGTGGAGAGGAGAGAGGAGGGGAGGGGAGGAGAGAAGAGGAGAGGAGAGAGGAGGGGAGAGGAGACTCATTGTTGATGAAGAGACTGAAAGCAGCACTGAGTCAGAGTGTGACTTGAGGGGAGGCTTGAAGACTATGGCAAAGTTTAAGAAAGAAAAACCATTGAAACTATATATGTATGTGTGTGTGTGCGTGCGTGCGTGTGTCCATGCATCTGTGCAACATCCGTGCAACTGTAGCAGCTAGAGTATCACAGTGCTCCTTCAGGATGCTCCTGCTGGGCACCAGCTCCTTACTCCACAAAAAGTTCAAGTAAAATGCACAACTTGCACTTTTTCAATTTGTCTTGAGGCAGGTGAACAGCACAATGCTTGGTACTACTGTTGGCATGCTTTACCACGCTTTGCAAAAATGTCCTAAAGTTCAGAGCCATTAGGAGCAACGATATATTCTCCCACCACATAAGAGCTATGGTGTTCCCCAAATAACCCGAACCAACCTCAGGACCCCAGCAGCACGGTATACACAATGTCTCTCATTACACCAGTTCACAAAGCCTGCCTACTTTCTGTTAAGGGTGCAGAGCTGGACCACAGCTATTATCACCTCATCATGTGCCTGTCATGGGTTGTGGGCCAATAGCCAGCGTGAAGGCCTTGAGCTGCCTGGGGGGGCTGAGAAGCTCAGAGGAGTAGCACAGAGGGGGGGGCTTATACGGGGTTGAGTGGGTTACCGCATGCAGTGACACGGACAGATTGACCGAAAGCCCCCTAGAGGAAGGGGGAGGGGGGAGTGGGGGAAATGAGAAGGTCTGGCACACTGGCACCCCTAGTCACCTGCAGAGTAGCATGATGGGAGGTACCAGGAGCTCTGCATTAAAGGTGCAACAAACACATTTCACAGGTTATATTTTGACGTTGGACTGTCCATTGTTTTATGCACTAGAAACCGAAACAAATGTTTGCTTTACTTCGGCCCCCGTTCCCGCTCTGCCTATATGTTCTGTTTGAAAACCCTCCCACTCTCACTGATTGGCTCAAGCAAACACATGACCCTGCTTGTCCAATGAGAAAGGTAGAATAGTGCTTCTGTTTGTAAGAGGAAAAGGCAGAGCAGACGGATACAGATTTTGACACGGCATTAATAAACTGTAACTTCAATCAGGTTTTCCATTGTCTTATTTTTCGTTACACCTCTACTCTGCATGCTAACAGGGATGCCAGACTGGTCTGAACCATGATCAGAACGAATTGAAGAAAATAAGAAAAGACTTGAAGAAAATTGAAGACGTTTCAGGGAGAGAAAGAACTGAGTGATACAAAAGAAGTTGGACATGTGAACCACTGTACACAGAATACTCAGTGGACAAGACAAATTGAAAAGACAAAAAAAAACTAAACATAGTATTTAGTGCTAGTATGTGATAGTGAGAGGGTGACAGCAACAGAGGAAAGAGGGAGGTAGAGCCAGACAGTCTGAGAGGATCAGACGGTCAGACAGTCGGTATACAGTAGCTACAGTCAGACAGAAGCAAAAAATAAACAAATACATAAAGAGAAAAATGTGCACTGCACAAGGACCACCACGATGGATTCTCCCAGCAACGTGATGTATGAAGCAGTACAGGCAGACAGAGATGCAGCTCCCAGAGGGGTTACGTGTGTTTCTAGGGGAAGGAGGGGTTACCTACCAGACTGTGCCTTAATGAATCCCACCTGTCAAGTTGCAGAAAGAATAATTGTGTGGTAAACACCTTTCTCTCCATTGTCTCTCTGCCTTCCCCTTGCATGCCCTTTGAGGTATGGCTTTCCACTCTGTTTCCCACTGTGTATCGTTCACAGGTAAGAAGAATGGTTCAGGAAATTGAGAAATCGAGAGTGCAACAAGAGGGTGACAAACGGTAATCCATTAGGCTTCTCTGATCCATTTCCTGCAGTCTATACCATTATGAAATCTACTAGAGATACGAAACACTCCATTTGCAGTGCCTTAACAGTCAGCATTAAAAGAGGGACACCCGTGAGTTGTCAAAAAATTATATTACATTTGAATTAATATTTTTTAATTTTGACTAAAACGAGTGACAGGAAACACATTTAACAGAGACATACACCAGCTACAGACTCCAGGACAAGCTGAAAAGCATTCAGAGGGAAATAAGAGGAACATGGCAAATACAGGTGCTGATTTTAAAAAGGGAAAACACTGATGTTTTAAACCTATTCTTAAGATATGTACACTCTGTGATTGTGTCATATTTTGCCCCTAGAAACCAAAAAATCCTCCCCAGATTTTTACCTCTACTATGTGGAAGTGCTATAGGAAGACAGGTAGTGAAGAACTGAGTCTAGGTGTTATATGGGGGAGGAGTAGAGAGGAATGCAGGCCATTCAGCACTGTGGACAGAGGATGCACTCTGTTTCAGAGAATTTTTGTCTCACTAGTTTTAACCACAAGGGTAACTTAACTCATTCTAATGGCACCTATCTAAATAAAACAACAACAACACTGGCTGGTTACTGGTAGCACTTTGAAAACCAACTAGTCTTTACTTGCAATTCATGCATTTATTTCCATTACAATTTTAATATAAATACATGCTGAAGACAGATGGTTATTAATATCCATTTGTCTCATGTCATCCTTCAGACAGTTTAAGGACAGTATGGGCAAAACACAGAGCAGTTTGATTTGTGTACTTGCAGCACAGCCGCAGAATGACCAGAATTCATCCAGCTCCTGAGGTTAGCCCACTTTGACCTTCTTCACCAAAAACACCACTGCCAAAGTACACATTCTAATTCAACAATTAATTACAATTAAAAACAGTGTGATTCTAAGTGTGCTGCATACAGTGACCCCTACTCAGCACTAATGTTGATAGTCGCCATACTTGTGTGACCCAAACAATTCAGAAGCAAACTTACATTTGTATTTTTGTGGAGGAGCTCTGGGCGTTCAGGGCTGTGGACGGGGTAAGAGTTTGTGGGGGCTCAGAATGAAGGGATGTGTAAATCCATGTGACATGCATTAAAAATAATGCCTTGATGAATAACAAATTTCTTACATTTGACATGCCAGTGAGATAACTACACATCACTATATGTAGCCATTATAACATGTCATCCATCACCGTGTAGTGTGTATGCCGTTCATGTCAGCAATTACTATTAAAAATGGCAGATTAATGTCTAAATGCTTTGTCATATTGGCTTTTATCCAGACATATTGGTAATTATACAGCAGTCACTAAACCCTCTGAATTTAATTCCACACAATCAGAGCTTTCCCATGTCCAAAGGGCTTTCCAACCCAATCCTATTTTCTTCCTTTCTCTCTTAATTGCTTAAGTTCTCATTTCTCATAAAGCAGAATGATCCAGTTAGCAGTGGCAGAAGCTGAGGAGTTATTGTAGCACTATAGTAAGGTCAAAACATTAACATTGTATCCAAGTAGGGAGAAACATTTAAACAAATTATGTTTTCACAAAAAATACTATTATTTTATGTTGTATTTGTCAAATAATGTCATTATTTTTATATAGATATCTAAATTATAGATACTAATATAATTAAATATTAAATAAATAAATCTATATAAATTATATAGATTTTGTCCAGTAGTACTATCAAGAAACTCTTTAAGCTTTTACCACCAGAGGGAGACATATTTTATTTGAGGTATAACTGATTTTGAGCAGTTTATACTGTGGAATGTTTCAAGTGTAATCACAAACAACCACTCATCACTCCCTTAAATATATTTTGTACATAGGTGTATGTATTGCATCAACATGACCTATTTAAAATTAGTAGTGTGTGTTGCATTAGGGAATAGGTAATCACAAATGGCTCTCTTACATAAAGAATTATATATATAGCAAAGTAGAGAGTGAGACACAGAGAGAGAGACACAGACAGAGAGAGAGAGAGAGAGAGAGAGAGAGAGAGAGAGAGAGAGAGAGAGTCATATGACCATGTGGTCTTATGACTGAATGCACACTTTTCAGATGAAATATTAGAGAAGCATGTTCGGATGCAAACACAAGCAGCCACAATAATGTGATTGTAGTCGGAGATATCAATGTTCAAAGGAGGAATCAATTACACTCTGTTTGAGAACTTCTGTGTTTCCAGGTTCAGAGCATTATGAAGCCACCAGCCAACATCAAAGACAACGGTTGACGAATGTAAAGATGGCTTTTATTAGTATGACTCCTCTGCTGTGAATGGCAGGGACCACAAAAGAGAAGCCTGGTGACATCTGATAGGACGCAGAAGCCCATCACCATCTAGCCAGTATGAGTCAGTAACTGTGGCAGACACACACAATAGAAGTCTATATGACTTACAGGGTGGCACAAAATAAATGTACAGTCAACAGCAAGGAATTCTGTTTATTGCACATTAGAGGATAAAAGCTTGCATATCGTAACCAACTATGTTTACATGGACACAATATTCCGGGTTATTGCTCATATCCAGAAAAAGCCAAAAAGTCCAAATGCTGTGCTTGTACATGCTAAAACCACATACATCCCACATATCAACACTCAGAAAAAGACCTCATTCAAAATATAACTGAATATGCTGCTACAAGATACATTTCAATTAAATTTGGGAAATTCCCATACATAATCCTCATTCTCTGAATGGTAGCGTTATATGGGTAAAGTACCAAAAAGTAATAGGAAGAACAAAAGTTCAGAAGAATGTACTTAAAAGACAGCAAGCCCAGACAAAACACATAAGAGACACAGGTCAACCACAGCAAACACAAACAATGCAATAAAACACCAAATGAAAACTAACAAATAAAAAACATTTGCAGGCACCCCCAGACACCCCATATCATTGTACACAAAAAAACAGGAACAGTAGAGATGAATGTGGGCCTCTCGGCAGTCAGTAGTGGATGTTTCAAAGCCTTTGCAACGTTTTTGTAAACTTAGTCTCAAGTGCAAGGGCAATGAAGCCCCTCCCTTTTTAATAAATTAGTAATTGAATACATTATTCAATGTATTCTAGATTATCTAAACTATAAGTGTTATAGCAATCACTTTACATACATGCAATAGTATTTATTCAACAAGATAACAATACAGGGGATGAAAAGATAGGTCCCTGGTTCTTCACCAAACCCGCAACTGTCAGATGCAGTAGCTAAGCGAACAACCCTGTCTCCTGACAGTAACTGCAACACATTATATGTTTCTGGCTATTATACAGTTATTGCACGTTATCATTATCATATATTTCAATAGAACTCGTATAAATAGCATTTAAATTGTTCCAAAACAAATCATGGTTATGTGTTTCTTGCAGAACCTGGTACTATCACAATCACTGAAATCACATTTACATGATAAAAATATTATTATACGTTTGTTTGTTAGGACCATTTCAAACCATGTTCCCACTGTTTCCTGGACAGCAAAACAGTCTGGAACAGTCTGATTAAATTATCCTAACAAGCCGTGTGTGCGTGTGTGTGTTGGGCAGAGAGAATAAAAATAAACCTGTTTGTAATGTTATTAATTAATTTATTAAACAACAAAGAAAATGTAGTTTAGTGAGCACCAGATAACATTTTAAAACTTACTGTATTTCAGCATTTAGACATAGCAAATTATGTAATGTAATACACTATAAGGAGCTCTGCTATCACGTCGTCTCACTGCTGTTCAGTGGCTTCTTAATATGGCCTAGGCTTGTGCTGCAGAACCCGTTTTACCTCTGATGGAAGCCAAACTACCGTGAAAAGCCATTCAGAAATCAGATTACATCATGAAAAGGAACAGGGTGAATATAGCAGCGAAAAAGAAACAAGACTTTGCATAGGCACGTGCACAAACACACACATACGCACACACACACAGCCTGGCTGACAACCTTGATTTAGCAGGAGACTGGAGCCAGCAGTGTGTACAAATGCCCCCTGTTTAGAAGGGCGGGCAATGTTAATTACCGGTGATGTGTGATTGAGTGAGCTCAGTTTCCCTGCCTGCATGCCCAGTTCCACTACACAACCAGCAAGTTCACTAATGTTGACTGTGTACTTCTGTTGTGTGTGTATGGGTGTATGTACACATGTACCTTATCAGACGGTCTGTGTTGAAGATTAGACCGCTGGTTGCACAACAGACATGATTGGTTTGTAGTCTGACCACATCTGCCGAGAGGAACAAAAATATGATCCCATCTCTATGGAAGTTTCAAGAAATCGAGCGTTTTTGGAAACCAACAGTTGTCAGTATGACATTGTCAGAGTGTTCATGTAATTTGTCACAGTTAGGTGGAGGCAGTAACTGATTTATTTGCTGATATATTAAGGTGGAGCCAGCTATTGTAAGCTAATACATGTTTTGTCAAATTCAGAGAATTCATAGTACGCTAGCTACTCGTTCTGTGTGAGCTCTGAAACAATTATCAGGTGTTTCTACACAGCCCTGGCTCTGTAAATGGGAACCTCAAACAAAGCGGTGCACACAGCACCACACAACACTATCCCATGCTTGGCAATGTATGTCCAATTTTGTGGGAGGATCTATTGGGAAAACAGACACACCTCTCCCTTCAATGCGATAGAGGCCTCCCCTCTATCGCATTGAAGGGAGAGGTGTGTCTGTTTTGACCGGGTTTAACTATCAACAATCCTTCTCCAGCATTGCTGACGCCACCATTAAGTTTGGAACTAAAGTTGGGTTCATCTGCAAAGGTTTAAGTAAAGCAGTATAAAGATTATGAAAATCATTCTATCAATTTGCCTGCATATCAATCCTTATGCTTCCTCCTCCACATAAAACAGAAAACAAAGATTTTGCCACCAAAAATGTGGGTCACTAATAAAACATTGCTAGACCATTGAACTTTGTAAAAAGATTCTTGTCCTCATCTGGCAACTTCGCTGCCCATTTTCCTCTTACTCCTTGCCTCTGTCCTCCGCCTAAAGGCTTAAAAGTCAATATTTGAAGATCTGTTGGCGTTTTCAAACACTTCAACAAGCTTAGAGCTCCACATAGCTTTAAATATGTGCTTCAGGAAGCGGAGAGAGGGTCAAATGAGTGAGCCACAAGTGCTCCTTGTGTGTGTAAATGTATGTGTATGTTTGTGTGTGTGTGTGTGTGTGTGTGTGTGTGTGTGTGTATGTGTGCGTGCCCATACACATGTAATACTTGAAACTCATGTGTGCACACACACCTACAAAGCACACACTCACACAGACACAGAGAGCTGAGGGTCAGGGAGACAGAAAGAGCTGTCACAGTATTAAGAGCCAGAGCAAAATAATAATATAAGAATAAGCCTTTCATTAGCTTTCAAAGGTACCTCTGTGTGAGGTGGCTGAGGGTTTCCTTAGAGCAGCCCTCAGGGAGCCATTACATGCGAGGCACCAGTGGACAAGACAAGAGGGCTGTGATAACTTGGAATAACCCTTGAACTGCATAATCAAAACAGTCAAAGTTAAGCTAATGTAAGGCCCAAATGTGGCAATTTGTGTAATCTCTTTTTGTTGATGGACCAACATAATAGGGGTCAAACATTTCAAAATAGAACACATTTAATGCACAGCTCATGCTGTAGTTTGGCCGGGGCACAACTTGCGTACTGCTTGTTACACACACAGGGAAGCACATGCTCGCACAAACATGCAACGGATTCAAAAATAAATAGTGTGTACATCTACATATTGTAGGGATCTTGGTAGAATCCTGTTGTTGCCATAGATGGTCTGCTGCTCATGTGTTTTCACATTGGGGACGAGCTGTTTCCTCTGCACAGAAGTGCCCTTTCGTTTAACTTTGCAAATCTGCCTTTATAATAGCAATCCGCCCAGGTGCAAACGCCCTGGCTTTTTAAAGGGCGATGATACTCTGATTGGTTTACTGTATGTTACGCCCAAAACACACCCAGGAATAATGAATAGACTAACTACAATCCTTGTGAACCATGCGCCTGGCGCGGCAACCATTTTATCCGCCGTTAAACTAGCAAAGAGGATTTAGACACACCCTAAATGGACTTGCACCTTATGCTCTCAGATAATTAAAATAGGGCTCAAAATGTTTTAAACAGGCTTGGTAAATTAAAGAGCAGGTAGGAGTTAAACACTCAAACACCATAAACTGACCCTGCCACCCTGAGGAAAAAAGAAATGAATTTTGATTCTATGTTATAGTCTTGCTACATTGAATGTAGCAGATTTTCCCCATTAAAATCTGGAATATCACTTCAAAAATCTAATATGGTTTCATTTATTTTAAATTACACTCCAGTTAAATGTTACACAATGTTTTAATTTTAATTATATGCTTTAATTTAATAAAAATGATATCCTTTATTAAACTGGTCTAAGATATTTCAATTATTATTAGATTTAATTCTGAACAACTGAATATGATGTACATATATTATGTCTCATTCACAGTGACATACTGTCATTCAAATTCAAAGATGCAGTTAACAACACTGTCCTCCACACAGCCCCATGATGTATAAATCTGTAAAACGAACAGAAAGGTGTAAAAGTGTCTCATTTAGGAGAGTGCTACTGTATTATCTAGAGAGAATGGCCTTGAGACAATAGCCAGCAGCACACATTTCCATTTCAAAACAGGCACACTAGAGACTAACAACGTAGAGTGCTGACAAGTGTGTATATTTTTAAGGCTCATCTCAATGCAGGGTTTTGAGTGTGAGTGTGTGTGCACGCGTGCGTGTGCGTGTGCATATGCGTGTGTATGTACAGAAATGTGGTTGAGAATGAGAGAAATGTGCTTGAAAGTGAGATAGTGGGGTGAAAAAAGGGTTTGTGTAAATGTGCTCTCAAATCTCAGATCAGTTATTAACCCTCATGATGTCCTCCGGGTCAAACTGACCCAAATCACTAGCTCTTTGTGGCAGATAGAAGGCGCTAAACATAATTCTACAGCTTACACACACATAT